>JAYJMH010011570.1:0-23081 GCA_036873815.1 Phacellophora camtschatica | reverse complement strand
AATCAGAAGATAAGAAAAACAACTGCTTCTTATTGTCGAACTATTTTATTAAATAAAGATCAGGGGCGGATCCAGACAGGTTTCAGTGGTTTGAAAAACCGGTCAGATATTTTAATATTTTCTTTTTCAAGAATTGTCACACAAAAAATCAAAATTGATCAAATTGACTATTTAAAAAATTCCTTCAAAGTTTCTTCCTTCACGCAATTTCCAAAGAATTGAAATAAAATACCGCCCAATTTTATAAAGGTCCGCAAGAATTGTGGTCTGAATTTTACTCCTCGATTCGTAATCCGCGCCAATATTTATCAACACAAGTGATTGACATGTGATACAATGCAGCCACGCAGTAAAATGAGCCACTGACTGAACTGAAATTATTTTCCCTAACAGTCAAAACCGATTTCGAATTGTTCGATGCTCACAAACCGGTGAGGGACAGGAAGAAAACCTGTACAGAATAGAATGTAAACCGTTTTAAAAGGAAATAAACCTGTACTGAAATGGAAGAAAACCTTTTGGATATTGCGCAATATGTGTGATTCCCAACAATTCTTCAAACATGAATGCTCTCGAGGATTTGAGCGAGATTCATTCCTACAGATTGACTCGGACAAAATTATCAGGGAATTTGCCATAAAAAATCCTAGACGAATGTTATTAAGCTAGACAAGTGTTGTGTAAAATGTTAAATATTGCTGTGAAACTTTCAAGGATTCATTATTTTGATAAATCTTCCAGAAAAGATTCCTCGTAATCTTGTAATTTGCCGATTTTGCTAAAAAACATGTTCCCTATCAAGTGAAAAAATGTGGTCGAAAAAACATTTGTCCCTAAAACAACTGAAATTTCTTAACAGTCCAGTTTAACATTTTAAAAAGTAAGACAATTTCAGAAAAATAGCGTAGTTGCGTTGACACCCAAAGAAAAGGGCGTGGTCACTAAAAAATTTTCCGGACCCCTACTTTTTAATATAAAACCTGTCGCAATATTCTCCTGGATCCGCTCCTGTAAAATGATATTTTTCCTGCAACGAATCAAACTGAATTTGCCCATGGTTGCTTGCTGGCTTCTTAAAAAAACTCATAAGCAAACAAACTAAAAAATCGGTCTGCTGCCCCAATGTTTTGACGGCCAATCAAATTGCAGCAAAGCTGAATGCGCCCGTCTTATTGGGTAGCTTCAAAAATATTGTTGCTCTTTGTCCTCCTCGATTTCGATTTTTAGATCGTTCAATTTGCATGTCATTTTCGCAAATGTTATTTGTTCTGCCTGTCATGTCTGTTAATAAAACCTCTGGATGTCTTGTTGAATCCTGTTCTTTTTCACATGATATTATAAAAGGAAAACATTCTGCATAAAGTAATTAAGTATTCTGTATCTGCATTTTTTTATCAAGAGAATGTAATTAAGATCATTTCCGTAATCATTGTCTATGTTTTTGTTTTTGTTTTGGTTTCCCATCACCCTTGTTATAAAAATAATAAAAATGCATGGGTGATGATGAGAAAAAAGAAAACGCATGTGGGTGATAGGACAATAATATTTATGGGTGATAGGATATAATAATACTCATGGGTGATGGGAAACCCAAAGGCAAGAAATTGAAAAAAAACACCGCTAACTATTCCGGAAGCCTGTGCATATCACAGCTGAACAAAGATCCAGATCAATATTCTAAGAATTAAATCGCACTTCACCTTCTAATTTCAGAATTAAGAAAAATCAAAGATATAATTGATCTGATGTCTTTTCTTTACGAGATTTTATGCCGTATTACACTAGACTATATTATAGCACATATTTCGGCTACACACTACATTTTACAATTTAATTTAATTTCAAAATAATTATATTGCTCAATTCGCCATTAATAAACTGACTTATAAGAAACCACAGGCTGGTTTTTGACAATTATTTTTGAAATCAGATAATGGAAAATAAATAACCGTGATGTTTCTATCACATTTTTTAGCATCATGAATCAACCCAACTTTGTCTCATATGACAAATATTAAAAAACTCAATGTTCTCAATGTTAACAACTAGATCTATATCAATATTAACAACTACAAATATATTTGCCAACTCTAGTTCCTTATTACATACAATGATAAAAATCATAAGTTGATGTTAACTTAGCCAAAACAATTAATTTCACCAAAACAATTAAATTTCATTAACACGTTTCGAAAAAAGCTTTCACCAGGCAATGAGCAAGAACGAGGAATACCAATCCAATTTTCACGTGCTGTTTGATCGGTTTGTGCAAACAGACATGCAAAAATATCGCGAAAGCTGAATGGGACAAGGTATTTCTGCATAATTTTGTGTAAACAGACAGGCAAGAAGATCGCGGAAGCAAAATGAGACCACTTATTTGCCAACTCTTGTTTTTTAGGCTTCTTAAAGTGCCACGAAACCTTTTTAGGGGAGAAAATCCAGATCTATGCCTCGAAATATACCGATACTTTCTCTAGTTGCTTTATGGGTGGAAATGCAGAATTGAAATTCCAAAACTTTCCTACTCTGTTGTACTTATAGACAAACTCTGAAATGGATATTTTAACTTCTTATTTTAAATCAATTCTTCCAAAATTAATTAATCAACACGTTTTTATCATTTCAATGTCAACCTTTTAAACTATGACTCTCATAAACAAACAAGTGATTTCATTAATAATTTTTTCTCCAATAATTTCTTACCTTGCATAAATCATTCAACTAGAATTTCTGATCGCTCTTTAACAATTGTTAGTAATATATTTACCAACAAATGCTAACATAAGTTGTGGAAATATTTAAACCCATATTTCTGATCATGTTCCCCAATTTTTAATTCTGGAAAATGCAAATATTTCGCATAATAAACTAGATATGTTTAAACATAATTATTCATCTTTTAATGAAGAGAACTTCATCTGGGATTTTAATCGACTTGAACTGAACCATCTAAATGACGACTCTGATATTGAAAAAGTTCTAGAAGACGTGACTTCTTTGGTAGAAAAGCATGTACCAATCGAAAAGTGTACCAAATAAGGATCAAAATATGATAAAAGTTCGTGACCTCATCTTAAGAAAAATGAGGAAAGATAAATCCGAAAACGATGTTAAACACTATAAAAAAATTTCAGAAAACGAACGACAAATGAATTGAAGAAAAGCAAAATAAGTTGATTCCAAAATCACTTCACTACAAATAGTCAAAATATGAAAAAACTATGGTCTGGAATTAAGTCAATTTTTTAGGACTCCTCTTGGAAGAAAATGTCAGTTGGAAGCATCATCTTAGTGTACTTTCAAAAAAATTAGCAAGAACTTGTGGCATTCATTTCGCAAGATATAAACGTTTCTTGAGCAAGTGAATGTTCTATATTCAATGCTATTTGATTGTTTTGAGGTGAAAGTCGAAAAACGAGAAATAATTGGAGCTGAAGTTAGAGTTGGAGCTGAAGCTGCGGCCGCAGCTGTTGAAGAGAGGTGGAACACATGACGATGATGACGGAGGAACACATCGCAATTTGTCATCTTAAAATGAGCGAATTTAAACTGGAGAACAAGCAACATCTAAGACCTACGGTGGCCCATATAGGCCACGGCAAATATATTGTGTGACACTGATACAAACATAGTTTATCCAAAACTTCTATCCAAAATCATCTCAACATTCATTCAGAATTGAGGCCAACAATTTGGATATTAAAGTTAAGCTCTGCAACAGTTTTTTAACACACCCAATAACTTTTGAAACCCACGGCAACAACTTTTGAAACCCATGGCAACAAATTTTGAAACGCACGGCAACAACTTTTGAAACTCACGGCAACAACTTTTGAAACCCACGGCAACAACTTTCGAAACTCACGGCAACAACTTTTGAAAAATTCTGAATGAATGTTGAGATGATTTTGGATAGAAGTTGAGGATAAACTATGTTTGTATCAGTGTCACACAATATATTTGCCGTGGCCCACATGGGCCACCGTATTTTGAGAATCAATATTTTATTGAAAGGCTACTCTCCGTAAATAAGTGAAATGAAAAAAATGAAATGAAATCATAATTAAACTATTTCAAAAATTCTGCAATAGTTTGATTGTACGGAAAAAAGAAAGTGTAGCTATGAGCAAAATTTCCCAGAAAGTAATTTTCGCCGAAGAAGCCCGGAAATGTTTACCCGTCAACCAACCTGTTTTATCTATAGGGCGGTCCAAGAAAATGTTTCCTTGTATGAAAAGTTTCCATGGAAAAGCTTTAGGTTTGATAATTTTCTTTTTGTTTGAAGGTGGTGTAAGCTTCAACTTACAGTTTGATACTTTGTTAGGCAAAATCTACTAAGTAATCACTGAGCTCTGCAAAAGGAAAGCCAACCTTGGTTGCTTTTTTAAGCCATAAATATGTATTTTCGGCCAGAAGACTGCAGCAGCAGAATCCTCAGTTTGTATATATTGGGTAGATTTTGATAAACAAGGTATCAGTCTATAAATTGAAGCAGGATTATTAACGCTAAGACAAAAATAAAATTATCAACACTAAAACTCATCCACAGCAACTTTGCAAACATAGCGACGTTTTTTTAGGACATTCAATATTTTTTTAGGATACTTCTAAAAATCGCAATTTGGGCTTACTTTTTTATGAATCATTAAAGAAAACTACAGTTTTGAATTTACAACAACTTTTCTCTACATTTCAGTATGGTCTGCAAGCCATTCATCCACAACTACCGTATCCATTCCCCCAGATGACTCCACCAGCCGACTTCAGTTCCCCTTTTGCGCATCTGGCTGCCTCACCAAGCCACATCATAAGAAGAAACGTTCCCATGTCACCAACGTCACAGCCTGGTGACATGCTACCATCGAATTTATTGATAGATCCAAGATGGAGCGGAATCAGTCAGTTTTATAGTTCTGCACAAGATTTAATTGACGCCGAGCAAAGAATGTCTTCGCCAAATGATGCAGGTAAACAATGGGCGTAACGTATTGTGCTGTTTTGCTCGGTTAGGGCTTGTGCATAACATTTTGAGGGAATTTTTTTAATCTCGTCCAAGCCATAGAGCCGCATTGGCGCAATCTGGTCGGAGCCTACCTCTACCTCTTCCTAATCTCAATAGGAATGTTTAGATCCAGAACAAGTACGAACGGTGAAATATACTCCAAAAGGTGATTTAGCTGAAGAAATAGCTTTATTTGTAAATCTTCTGTCCTATTGTTGTAATGTATTCAAAGGTTCTTGGTAGATGTGGTCTTCTCGATGTCAGTATAATTAAGCCAATTTCCTCTTCTCGGGGTTTTCAGCATGTTTTTCCAAGACACCAAAAATAGTCAATTTCATATTGAAGATTTGAACAGCTAAATGTTCTGATGCTCCATAGGAACACAATGTTTCACAAGTTTGTTCTTTAAATATTAAATTCCATTGTTTTCTATGTCGTACTCGTGCTTTAACTTGTTCTGGATCTAAATCTTCCTGATGGAGCTGGGAAGACGATTTCAATTGGTAGTATCATTTCCGCATTGCTATGCATTTGTACGGAGAAGAACCGAAGAAGACTATATCTCGCAAGCAACAACTTATTAGACAAATTTAAAATATAATCAGGGGCACATTAATTTAACAAATCGCGAATTTTAGTCTATGCCCGTTATCTCAAGAATTTTAGGACCCGGGCATTTAGAGAAGAATACAACACAAGCTAAAGGTTAACACAAACAAATTATCAACATAAACGGTTTCTTGAACTCACGAGTAAAACACCGGCTTCAATGTCTGAATTTTTAAGCAAATAAAATGAGATAAAAACACATTGCATATATTATTATTAGGTATTATTTAGAGGTATTATAGGATTACGGCAAAGAAGTAGCATGACAAATAAAATTGCACAGAGGTAGTATAATTACAATAAACTATTGAAGACAGGTATTATGGCAAATAAAAGTATGCCATGTTAAAAAAAGTATATGACAGCAAATGATAGCCAATAACGGCTTGTGTGAAAATCACTTGCATTGCTTCATCATTGAAAAATGTTGGAAATGTTTGTTAACAATAGTGAACCCAAACCAAACCCATTTGAATTATATGATAATACCTGGTAGATGCATTTCATGATTATCTGAGTTTCCATTTGTGTGGCATATAATTTTTAATTTTTTTCCACAGATTCAAATGAACCAACGTACACGTGGAGTGGTCGTTTGCCTCCTAGAAACCACAAGAGCCCTGTTTACTCCAACAAAGTGTTCCTCGGAGGAGTACCTTGGGACATAACGGATGGTAAGACAGTTTTCAACAATTATCTTAAAGATTTCACTGTTGCTAAACGCCAAACTTTAAAAATCGTCATAGTGGGGAAAGATAAAAAGCAATGTTTATTGTAAAATTGTAAGCAACTGCATAATATTGACAAAATTTTAGAACTAATTTTTATCCTGTTAAATTGTTTTTCTTACTGCAAATTTGCAATTCCTGTTAAAAATGAACATGTGTTTCCTTGTGTGTTAACTGCTAGATATTTGTTTTCTTGATAAAGTTATACATTTTATATTTTTGTAGTTGGTTTACAGCAAGCTTTCAGACCTTTTGGACCTGTCCAAGTCGAATGGCCTGGCAAAGACAGCAAACACAATGCTCAAATACCAAAAGGTAATATTCTAAACTTTTACGCTTTGTCCTTGTATACTAAAGAAGCCTCATTTGCATGCACGTTAAAAAGTTGTCCAAATTTATCTTTTTGGCAAAAGCACTATATGAGTTCTGTTGACCAAAAGGACATCAATTCTGTTAAACAGCACAGGGTAACAATGTACCAGTCAAATTAGTATTGGGGAAAGTCTGGCATCTAGGATAGCCAACAGATAGTAAAAATCATTATTCCATTTCATTGAATCTTGACTCTCAAACGTAGAGCAATTGAAGAAAAGAATGTTATTGTAAAAAGTGTAGTTTAAAGCGAGCTAGTTTTTTAAAAATTATTTCTTAGATTAAAAAAATCGTGTGCTTTAAGGCTTTCAGAAGCTAATCTTAAATTTAGCTGAAAGCTGAAAAAATCTTAATTATTTTATTATTTGGAACAAACGACTCTATGTTTATTGTAATATTGCTTTGCTTATGCATGTGTTTATTGTAATATTGCTTTGCTTATGTAATATTGATGTTTATTGAACACTCTTTTACTCATCAAATTTTTACGGACATACTAACTGTTGCGAACAGCTTTTACTTCTTCGCCCCCAAAGGGATACGTCTACCTGCTCTTCGAAGGCGAAAAATCGGTGAAATCTCTTTTGTCAAATTGCACCCATGACTGCAGCAATGGAGGGGACTGGTACTATAAAATATCAAGTAGACGCATGCGTTGTAAAGAGGTGAGTTGTTTGAGCCATTAAATAAAAACTTTAACGTCAGTTATTTTTTATTTCAATTATCTGAGGAAACATCTCTGGAAAGTGAGGTGGAAATATAATCTTCACCCTCTAATTGATCATCGAATACCAATTGAATTAGCTGCTGTTCGATAATAGAACGCATTGCATCTTGGTCATAATACCCCTTCCGCCATCTTGAGCAGAACTGTCTATTGAACACGTCGAAACTACCAAATGTTAGATACACAAATGCTTATTTTGATCCATCTTCTACATGAATTTATGCGCCTAAAACATTCCTTATCTTTACTTTTTCATTTTTTTCCTTTAATTTAATTCAGAATATATCCTGGGGCGGTTAGACCTTCAGACAGATGAAGCTGTAAAGTTATTACATAGAAGGCCTTAAACGGTCAAGCTCTGATTTACGTATCTGAAAACATGCCAGATTTACTTCCTGAGTCTCATAGATTACTTAAAAACACAAACACCGAACAGAAAATTCGATTCATGAAAACTAATAATGGACGAAAACATTATGCTAATTTGCTCTCTCCGCTCTTTCAAGGTTCAAGTCATCCCTTGGGTGCTATCAGACAGCAATTTCATGCGTAGTCCATCGCAGAAACTGGATCCAAATAAAACAGTGTTTGTTGGAGGTTTACATGGAATGATCAATGCAGGTGAGTACACCCCTGGCAAGATCTGCTTTAATTTTAAATGAACAACAGGTTTCTTTTACGAGGAACATTTTTATTAAATTAACTTCGAGCTCAGATTTTTGCTTAAAGGTTTTGGTATTTCAAGTAGAAATGATGCGTGTGGTTGTTTAAACATGCCCTGAAACAAATTCTTAAGGTGTTTTGAGAAATTCAGCAACCAATTGTCTCAAGGCTATTATTGCTATGTTTTTGAAAAGTTATCAGTAAATTTGCAATAGTGGAACGTTTATCTCAACTCCCTCGGATAGCATTCTCTCGATATATTGAATAAGAAATATAAATTTGTGATTTGGTACGAAATAGACTTGGGGCAAGTGTAACGTTCATCATACTGAGTGATAAAATACACTACATACTGTTATTTTGACGTAAAAAAAATGTTTCTTTATATTAGAGGCACTAGCTTCTTTGATGAATGACCTTTTCGATGGTGTCATCTATGCCGGCATTGATACGGACAAACACAAATATCCAATTGGTGAGTAACTACAATATACTCTTAACGAACTTGGGAAAATTTGATGTTGTCAAGCCCATAAATTAGTAGCATTAATAATCATGTGATAACAGTTTTGAAATGTGATTGGCTGATTTAAGAATGTAAACAAACACACATCTGAATCAATGATTGAAATACCATATCTCATTTACAGGATCTGGTCGTGTAACATTCAGCAATCACAGAAGTTTTATGAAAGCTGTTCAAGCTGCGTTCATTGAAATTCGCACACCAAAATTTACAAAGAAGGTAATTTCGTCCTTAATATCCGAAGAAAACCATGGCAAAATGAAATTTGTCGTTTTTGCAGTGTTATTGTTGACTCCATGTCTCTATACAAAATTAGGTTAAAAAACTGGTCTTTCCAAAGAAAAATTTGGGGAAATTTTACAATTTGAGATGATTGTAGGCGGTTCATAAATAAAACGATCGGTCTTTTGGACACGTGTAGTCAAGCTATAAAGAAAAATAACCAACTTTTGGGACAAGAAAAGCTCAATTTCTTTTAGCACCTCTGGTACTCTCCAGAGTTTGGGATTTAATTACTAAAAAATAATTACTCAATTTCAGGTGCAAATTGATCCATATCTAGAAGACTCGATGTGTGGAACGTGTCACATAAATCCAGGGCCATTTTTCTGCCGAGATCCACAGTGTTTCAGGTACTTCTGTCGTTCATGCTGGGGATGGCACCACTCGATTGAAGGGCTTCGAATGCACAAACCATTGACGAGGCACAGTAAAAGCAGCATGTACTCATACTGATTTCTTGATAATACCTGCTATGTGATGTCAACGTTGTTTCCAAGAAAAAAGACGTCAACATTGATGGTTGAACACCAAACAGGATGTTTGTAGCCAACAAAGAAGATTTTGCTGATTTTTAAGAAAAAAGATTTTGCTGAAAAAGATTTTGCCGAAGAAAATTTTAGAGTTTGCTGAAAAACGTTTTGCCGAAGAAGATTGCGCTGATAAGACCTTGCTGAAGAAGTCTTCGCTGATAAAGACTTGCCGAACCGAAGAAGAATTTGCTGAAGAAGATTTTGCTTAAGAATATTTTGCCGAAGATGTTTTTTCCGAAGAAGATTTTGCTGAAGAAAATTGTTCCTGATTACGAAGGACTGCTAAAGACGATTTGTGGCGATGATGAATGAATTCCGCCCACAAAAAGCTGAATTGCTGAATAAATATATATCCTTTCAATTGTAAATTTTACATATTTTCATGTATTTTTATGTTTTAGAGTTTCTTTGCAAAAACAATGGTGTTTCTAAAACTGATTTAACGAAATTTCAATTTTAAGACATTCTATTTCACAAATAGATGTATCGCTTAATCAACCCAACAGTGATTTAAAAAATTTCGACTTCGTGAAGTTTATCAAAAAATGAAACCGTCAACAATGTGGTTTAATGTTAGCGGTATTAGGACTCCAAGCAACAATGCATGATAGCACTGCATCGCCTAGACCCATTGTTGAAGGGTCGAAGCAGCTTTCGTCAGTTTCAGATCTGTTTGCATTGGCTCTTTTTGGCTACACTGTGGAGAAGCAAAGACTCAATAAATATTTATGATTCGTTAAATCTGGTTTCCTTCCAGGTGTTTTGGAGCAATGTTAGCAGGTCAGATTTCGATCAGGCGCAAAACATGACAATAAAAATGACGAATTTATCGTTAAATGGTAGCCATGCGTCTTTTGATTAATTTTATCATGATCAGAAAATCTAAGAAAATGACGAAAACGCTTAGAAGAACCAAATTTAAAGCACAGAAAGTTTCCAGAAAATTTCGTGATAACAAATGTTTTCAGAAAATTGGTGATAAAAATTTGCGAAAATGATAATTTCAATTCTTCAGTTGTGATGTTTGCAACGTCTTGACATGCCATTGTTTTTGGTGGGAAAGTTTAAACCACTACACAAACAAGTTGCCTGTTGACCTATACAAATTTGAAAATTGAAAAAAACAGGCTAAAAATTCGATTCTACCGAAAATTGTGATTCTACTGAAGAGAACAGTAAGAACGTGTCACTAAGAAAACGGTTTTGAAACTCAGCCTGTCTGGTTTCTTAACATTTTTGCAAATCATATAGAATTGGAATGGTGCATACTGCCATAATGTGAAAGAAAAGTCATAGTAATACTCATCTATTATCTGAAATAATTTGTATCAATTATTTAAATTAACTTTTCAATTCAATTTCAAAAATATTTCATACATTTTTGCCAAAAAATCAACCTTATAAGTTAATTTCTTAGTGGCGGGTTCATACTGCATCAAAATCAACGTTCTTCATTAAAATGTTATAATTATCAACAATCATCAACTCTCTATGATTATCAATGATTATCAATTCTCTAATTTTGTCTCAATTTAAAAAAAATTTCTCAATTTTAGAAGCTCTGGATCTCAGGATTTTTTGAGAGAAAAAGAGAGTGTATAGTTTACAATAAGAACATCATTATGCCTTGACAAATATTTTGCGCTTTGGTCAATAGTGGACTTGTTTTTGACTCGTCTTAACTTATTATCTATTATTGCATCAACGTTTAACACTTTTTATTTCGTCTTAAATTTATTAACTTATAATTTTCAAAAGCTTTATAATTTCAGAATAACCCTAAATTATAACTGATTTCATGTAAGTTTTCATTTGAAATTTGACTACATGAACATTCGTTGCGTTGACACATTGTATGATGTTTTTAAATGTTATATATAAAACGACATTATAAAAAAATAAGAAAAAATATTTTCGTTTGGTAAAGATACGCGGATGGATGCCAACTGCAGTGCTGAATACAATTAAGGGGCCATGGAAAAGAGATTTTATTGTGTAAAATTTAATGCTGGTCAACCTAAAGTAAATTTAAAAAGTCTGTCCTCATAGTCCGCTATATATAATACACATGGCATTCTAGTCAAAAGATGGACGTAAAAACATTTTTGCAGCAAAGTGCGAGGGGGATGGGGAATGATAGTGTATGGCCTAATGCCACTCAAAAATAATGTTTTGTCGACGACCCTTAAAAGTTTAGGCCCAGAGTTCGGGGGGTAACACAAGCAAACCAAATCCTATAACTTCAGAAATGACCATGAAATTTAAGTATTTACCCCTTGATAATATGATGTTTGATATTTTTACGAAATTTACCGTTTACGCAGCCACTGATAAAGGTTTTTTCCGAAAATATGATTCTGGAAGGAACTCAATCCTTCTCTATTAGTTAGCAAAGGCAAGCAGTTGATTCTTTCTGTGTATCTGTAAAAGCTTTAAAATAATTTTGTATACTCGTTTACTTTTATCTCTTAATAGAACTACTTAATAGAAGAACTACGTTATTGAAATTTTTATGTTTTTCTTTCATTTATACAATATTATAAGCGTATTGATCTGTTTCTTTTTATCCTCACTGCTATAATGAAATACGCAGTTGTTTAAAATATGTCGCTATCTTCTCATTGTACCGATATAGCGCAGAGGGGGGGGGGGCAGCACCATCTAACTCGGATGATAGGGGGCCGTCTCCAAGGAAATCTTGAGTTGACCCAAAAATATAATGGAACGAAAACCCAAACCCAATAATATGACAGTATGGCATGTGTTAAGATGCAATTTCGTTGCCTTTAACATCTTTTTATTACCATTTCTATGCTATCTCTTAATATTTTACCCAAAAATATAAGATTTTAAAATTTTAGAGCCAAAATTACATTTTCTAAGAAACATTTTCAGCCTCAAAGATATATTATCGAAATCGAAATTCCAGACCCAAACATATAAGACATGTCCCTACCCCCGTCTTTTGCAATTGCACTTGATGACTGGAGTTCAGTCGGCAGTTTAGGCTCAAGTATGTTTTGAGAACTAATTTTGTCAGAAAGGGCAATTTTTTACTGGCATGCTATGTGTCGTATGTTGGAATGATAGTGACAACTTAGACGATTGTAGCAAATCCAGTACCAATACTGATACCAGTGCCAATACTGATACATCAGGAGAATCAACGGATACAGGCGCCCATGTAAAAATAACTAGCAATTCAATTCACTGACACACGCGCACTAGGCATATTTCAAAACTGAACAACTAACTGATCCATGTGGTTAGATGGTTATTTATAGGTTTCCTAGATCCCTTGCTGCAGCCACTTTTATCCCAGGGGGTGCAGTGCCATCTAACTTGGATAGGGGGCGTGTCTGAGGAAATCATGAGCAAACCCAAAAAAATAAAGGAAGGAAAACGCATATCCAAAAATATAATAGTATAGCATCTATTATGATGCAATTTTGAGATTAGTATAGCATCTATTATGATGCAATATAATATCTTTATATTAACATTTCTATGGTATTTCTTAATATTTTACACAAAAATATAGCATAGAGGAAACATGTTTTTTATGCACGCGCAAGTTTATTAAACAGGTTTTGAAATTGAGGCAAACGAGTTGCATATTTGAAAAATGGCGCGAAGCGATAAATAATGGGCTTCCTTTCAACCACGCACCTCTAATCAGATGCACTATACCTACCATAAAACTATTCTCTGGTGCATAATAAACGCCCGCCCCCGCTCATTGATTTTTCAATTTTTTCCCGACCCTTCAAAATTATTAGGGAACCCGAACCCCCCCCCCCCCATTTATTATTGTTCTCATATTCTTTTGCACTTGTAATTTTTTGTAGATTTTGCATTCAAAATCAAGAATTTCACGTACGAAATGACAAAATTTTGAATATTTTGTTTGTAGAACAATGTTAAATTCTTCAATTTCTCTGACCGCCCACAATTCACCGACACCCCGTTTATAACGACCCCCTCCGTTTATTTGGCACCAGAGTCTACCGTATCTGTTGCTGTGTATTGTTTGAAATTTTAGTGTCCCTGGTCCAAACCAGTACTGCAACGCAGAATAACGCAGTATAGCGCAATCGAATTCGCTGATAATCGTTGTAGGATAAATAAATCTCATGTGAATCTCTCTGTAAGACTATTGCGCATGCGCAAGCTTTGCATGTTGCTTTGCAGCAATTAACTATTCACATTGTTCTTTGCTCTCAATGGCGAGACAAGTCGTCTACAGTCAATGCCCGAATTCGGTTAATTCAAACATTCGCATATTGGCGCAAATCTTGAATCCCCTTAAACGTCGTACTATACAAAAGCCGTTCGATAATTCGAATACTCGCCAATTCGTCAGTATTTGAATTAACGGGCGTTGACTGGAGTCCCCCTAGACTTGTTGCACGAGTCTCAATTCGCTCTTTGCCAGATCTGATAGGGTGGTGGCGTGCAATTAAGGTGTGTCTGAAGTAATCAGAGTATACTTCCCCTAGATTTATTACAAATGTCATCGTTATGGCTACTGGCAAGCTGATGGAAGCTGTCTGAAGTGACAGCAACAACAACAAAGAACGAGAAAACAGGGATCTTATGGATTAAGACTATAGTTCCCTGTGAACAGCATTTACATTTCAATCTACAGTATATGCCTGTATTATTTTGGAGACAATACAAACAAAGGGCGAAGAATGGATCCCGGACTAGAACTTCACTGCAAGGCCCAAACACAGATCCTAAAATCAAGTCCTGCTTTTCGAGAACCCCCATTCAATTTGGGATTACAAAAATGTTCGGTCAGTAATAAGTAAAAAAACAAATGGCTGAAAAAGGAATAAGATGCCGTACACAGTCAAAAGTACAATAAAACAGTGATGGATGGTAGAAATTCACCATTTCAATAAATCCGTGGTCCATGGTAGAATGTCATCAGTTCAATGAAGCAGTGATTGATGGGAGAAAGTCAGAAGTTACAAAAAGATATATTACAGGGTGGTAGAAAGTCAACGGGTTCAAGAAGGACAAGAAGCAGCAAAAAGTCAGAAGTTCGGCTACAGCAACGACGGGATGACAGGGTGGTAAAATGTTAGAACTTTGATGGATGGCAGAAAGTGATAGTTCAAAATATCGAAAAATCATACATTCAATACAAAGCCGTGATAGATTGTGAAAACTCTGAGTTTCAATAAAGCCGCGATGGATGGTTGAAAGTCATAGGTTCAATAAAACCATGATGGATGGTAGAAAGTCATAGGTTCAATAAAACCGGAATGGATGGTAGAAAGTCATAGGTTCAATGAGATCGAGATGGATCGTAGAAAGTCATACGATCAATAAAACCATGATGGATGGTAGAAAGTCATAGGTTCAATAAAACCTGGATGGTAGAAAGTCATAGTTTCAATGAAATCGGGATGGATGGTAGAAAATCATAAGTTCAATGAAACCGTGATGGATGGTAGAAAGTTATACGATCAATAAAACCATGATGGATGGTAGAAAGTCATAGGTTCAATGAAACCGTGATGGATGGTAGAAAGTCATACGATCAATAAAACCACGAGGGATGGTAGAAAGTCATATGTTCAATAAAACCTCGAGGGATGGTAGAAAGTCATAGGTTCAATAAACCGTGAGGGATGGTAGAAAGTCATAGGTTCAATAAAACCGGGATGAAATCGGGATGGATGGTAGAAAGTCATAGGTTCAATGAAACTGTGATGGATGGTAGAAAGTCATACGATCAATAAAACCATGATGGATGGTAGAAAATCATAGGTTCAATAAAACCGCGAGGGATGGTAGAAAGTCATAGGTTTTAATAAAACCGCGAGGGATGGTAGAAAGTCACAGGTTCAATAAAACCAGTGTTAGATGGTAGAAAGTCATAGGTTCAATAAAACCGTGATGGATGGTAGATAGTCAGAGGATTGACAAAACCATGATAGACTGGTACAAAGGTTAAATGGTTCAAAAAGTACCAAAGGTAGTACGAACAAAGAAGTGAAGAAACCATGAAAGGGTCATCCTCATATGGTCTTTAGAGAATGGAGAAAAATCAGAGGTTCAACAGAGCCATCATGTATGTCTTCAGTACTGATCACACTTTATCAAGGCACAAGCTCCTAGATTCAACAGAAACACAATATAACATGAGCACTCGTGAGCACAAGCGGGTCAAAGCTATAAGAACGTATGAATACAAAATCACAACAATGCAAGTTCTAATATACATAAAACAATATATCAACAATATGCTGATGATATTAGGCGGGCATCAAATGCAACACACATCGTTGATAACATAGAAAAGGAAACACCAAAGAAAGTAAAGAAAATAAACCTAAATATCAACAAAGGAAAAACAGAAAGGTATAACATCGAGAGGGAGGGAAAAGATGATGGGAAGAAATGAAAATATCTACAGGAAGAAAGTTTAACACCGAGGAAAACATCAAGGGAAGCAAATGACCGGCAATTAGAGCACGAAATAAACTCAAACATATTTTTGACAGCAAAATCAATGTTGTAAACAAAATAAGAAGATTAAATGCCTATCAGCAATTTTCAACTGTGGACTCTAGCCAAACATTTGGAGCATAAGATCGATGTATTCCACAGATCGCAACTAATCTCATGATAGATACAAAAACAATAAAAATTGGCTCCATTCAGGACAAAACAACACATTTGTAGATCCAAGCACAGCGCTGATTGTTGTCACATGACAATTATTTGTCTATGAATAGTTATGTAATGAATTAAACTACTTTAAAGGAATCTCGTAACTTTCGCGACACTTAGTTCTCGCGACAGTTTGTTTTTGGCTCATTCGCAACAGTTAATTCCCGCGACTTTTAAATATTTTTTAGGTATCTCAAAAAAATCGCTACATTATAAATAATTACGGCAATTCTCTTCGGTCTCGAAATTCACTAAACAATCGCTACGGCCCAAATTACAGCAATTTTCTTCGATCTCGGAACTCAATTAAGATCGCTAGGGACAATTTTTATTGGTCTCGCGACATTTAATTCCCGTGACAGTTTGTTTTTTACCCATTCCCGACAATAAGTTCCTGCGACAGTTTGTTAAAAAATATTTTCGCGACTTTTCGCGACAGTTGGTTCCTTTAAAGTAATAAAAAGAGCTTTACAATGCCAGCTAATCCACCTTTTCGCGATAAAACAGCCAATGAACAAGGGCAGATTTCGTAACAATAGTAAAATCGACACGCAAATTTGAAAGCGATTAGCCATTCAAGACAATCGCGAATTCTCTCAAACGGAAAATCAAAACATGCTTTTGTTTGTTAATTTTCTGCTTGAGAGAATTCACTTCATCTTCGATGGGTAATCGCTTTGAAATTGGCGTGTCAATTTCACTGTTGTTACAAAATCTGCCTTTGTTCTTTCAGTCAGTGTTGATTTAGCTCTGTTTATTTCGACAACTCGCTATCTCGAACGACTTTTCATTCCCATTGGGAGTTTGAGATAGAGGGATTCAACTGCATTGCTATAACATGAAAATGAATGTGGGAATGCAAAAACCTGTTTTAAACTAAACCTTGCTTACACTTATCCACCTGAATGATAATGAAATGTAGATTGAAATAGCTTAAGAATAAATGTTTGCGTTTAAAAGTTTACTTTTCGATTCGAGCAGGAATAGCGCCAATACATTCTAGGCAATACATTCCTTCTTTGCTTTGCTCTCTGCACACACCTTTTTCATATATGTCATCAAACTTTTACTGACTAATGAAAGTACAAGTGTTGCGAATAATTACGAATAAAACAAGAAATACTGAATCAAATGCCAAGTAATTACGATTCAATTGTTATAAATTCACACCTATGCTATTTACGCTACATACTAAAATATAACACTGCAGGGACAATACGTTGCGTTGGTGTACAAAGGAGCTTGACTACGGTCATTATCTAAAATATCTAATAATTCTGCATCCTAATGGCAGTAGTAGCTCACAGACTCCTGTGAGAAGATTTTGTCCTTGTATTTTCACATGCTTTCATATGCAAAAAATATTCCATTCAATAAACAGTAATCAAGACTAGTCCAAAGAAGGATGATCCTTGGGTGAACGTTAAACTGACATAGATTGGTAAATATTAGCATCTTACAACTAGCCGGCTGCGACAAGCATTTATCGCACAACTATTTGTCGGTGCGACAACAACTATTTTTCTCACCAATAAAATAGAGTTCTCAAAATAGAGTATAAACAAAAAAGAGCTCAAATTAGAGCATAAACAAGAATGCGAATGAAAACTTTGATGGAAATTATTTAAAGGGTTTTTATCAAAAGTCAATCCAATGGTAGTAAAGAGAATCTTCATTTTTGAACTCATGAATCACTATAACTTAAAAAAATATCCCTTCTGCCCATGCCTTTTTCGTCTCTTTACTCATCCTGGCGTCTTTTCCCGAAACACTAAAAGCTGTGCGTTTTCTGTAGCAGCTATTATCAGTTAAGTCTGTTAAATTTCGTAAAGTGCCACAACTTTTGCTTTGTCGGGTAAAGATTACAGGATGAGTAAAATGACGAAAGAGGCAAAAATAGAAAGAACTAGGTAAATATTGCTCGCTTTGAACGTAATAAACCTCAACCTATTTAGGCTGCAACACCGACACTTTCAGAAGGCCCTTGGTAGATAGTCTTTTTAATGATAAAAATGGCCTGTTATTGTAACAAGATCGCTTGCTATTGTTCGTTTAGGTGGATATTAATCGTTATTGGCGAATAGGCCATTTCCCGGAATTCAAGGACCCCTCCGCCGCACCCTTAGCCGAACTATTGTGGTTTTGGATACTCCTGATATATCCGTGCGAAATTAGAGAAACAGATTGTTTGCGTACAATTTTAACATCATTTCATTTCATTTAAAGAATTTAAAGAATATCGCAACTCAATCTGATGATTGATTTTAAAAGCACAATTTGTTACCATTTCTCAAAAAAAGCTTGTTACTAGATCAAGTATAATAGTCTTAATAGCATATTGAAATAGCAGATTACGTACGCTATGTATATGCATCAATGAAAAAATGCTAAATGACTTTAATATACAGCTATATTAGTGGTGCATTCTGTGTAGTTTTGAAAATGATTTTTGCAGCATCAAAAACAGGTTAAGAATCTTTACAAAGCAGAAAGTGAATAAATATATTTTGGGAAAGAAATCCATAAAGAAAGCGACTTAAAACAGAGGGAATCAAATCACCCATTTCGGAGATATTCATAAGCTTTCATATCAATAATAAAGTGTTCTCGGTTAAAAACAAGATTTCAAACAGCCCCAAAAATCAGTAAAAAAGAATATTTTAAATCCTGATTGAGAGCAGTAGTCGCAATAACTGTACATTTTAATATTGCGTTTCACATTTTTCTGGAGTAAAAGCATATCCACCCTCACCAATACGATTATAAGCAGCTCAAAATGCACCTTCCAGATAAAAATTGAAAAGATTCACCACAGCTTTTCCAAAGTACATTGCAACGGAAAAATCCTTTATGGATTTTTGGGCTGTGGCAAGGCCAGAATTTTATTTTTTTCCATAATCATAAAAGTTATGTTAATTTTATTCTGAATAGACTGGTATCTGCATTTCTGGTCGAGAAAACGAGTCAAAAACATCAGCAAAAAACTCTCACACACAGCCACATACACGCAAGACAATATTATGTGCCTATTCCTATACTTATTTAGGTCTATTCAAATACTTTCTCTTCAATTTGATCAACACAAGCCATAAACATCAGTAAAAACCGCACATAATGTTGTTTTTCCCTTACTTCTCTAGTGCAGCGATGTTCAATGCCGCCATTGCCCATTTTCAAATTTCAAACGGCTAAATGACAGTTTTCTACTTCGCAACAAAAACTCTGAAATATAGACTGGCTACGCCAACAATAAACGTCTTTACAATTCAAGTGCGCACGTCACCTAGCTTTTTGAAAAGATCTAATGAATTCGTTTATAGTTGTAAATTATTCCTTCATTATTTCTTATTGCTGTGATTTGTTTAATGTCAGTTATTATATTTCAATTACTATATTGGCATTATTAATAGTTTATAGATTATTAAAAAGTATGCAGAAAGAAAGAATCTTTGGAAACAAGAGATTCAGCTCTGAGCACGACAATGCATATAATAACCCTGAAGAATAAATTTTACACCTTCCAACAAAGCCAAGAAAACCACAATAAATAGAGCAGTAAACAACTTTGCTATGTGGGTTTATTTTGATTCTCATGAGTGTGAAATCTATTCCTTTTCTCATAAATTCCATTGTTATGCAAGACCTTGATCTTTTGTTTTACGAAATTCTCCCTTGCAAATGCATGCACTTTAAACGAGCAGAATCCTATCTATTTGCACACTTCTTTTGTCAGTAGAAACTGCCTGGGTAGTATTCAAAAATGACCCCTTTTCAGGTTTCAACACTCACCCAGTGTGGACTTAAATTTTGCGCCTCGAAATTTTTTGCGAAGAACTTCTATCTGACAGCTTGGCTGTCTAACTTAATATGCATTAATTAACAAACACAAAGTTGACAAGAACTGTTCATCGCTTTAAAAATTTGACAGCAAAATCCACCGGTGGAAATGAAGATTCTAAAGGAAATACTGGACAAGGCTGTGGGTAAATTGTTTTCTGTTGCTGAGGAAAGCCAACAAGTGGGCTTTCGATTGGAGACAGGCATTCTTCGCTGAGATTAAAAGACGCAGGAGAAGAGAATCCTGACCCCGGAAAATCAATCCACTGAGTTGGCAATTGGTCAGTGTCATCAGGGAAGTTGATGTAAATAAGTTGCTTGCCATTTCCTCCCCAACCATCAGGCACGGAAACTGCGTATGTTTTTGATTGGTAATATATCATATCGTCCTGATAAAAACCATCAAATTCCACTTCATCATGTGAATGTGATTTAGTTTTCTTTGATGGTTTTTCACTCATTGGTACAGCAACGACAGACAAAAAATCGTCGGATACTTTTGGCATATTAATGTAGCTGTTGGCTACTTCAAAAACTGGTGTCGACAATGTGTCAACAGGAACAATCTTCGATTTCTCGCAACATCGCACTTTTGTTGCTGAATCCGAATTCCTTTTTCCATTGCAACCAAGATCCCTCTTGCCTTCGTCTCTGGGCTTTTCATCTGCACTGCTTTCGTCTTTTTCTTTCGTCAAACAACTTTTTCCCCTGCGAATAGGGAGAACATCGCGTTCTTGTTCGTTTTCCTTGGCATGCTTTCTAGATTTCGAATCATACGCAGCCTTGCGCCCGTACAGCTTCATACTCCTCACAGCAAGAGACAAACCGGCATCAGCTTGATTCGACAACTGAAAGTTCGTACGAACCCTATTGTGTTTAATTCCACTATGTGTGTCACCTTTTTTCGATTTTCTTCTTAATTTTATGGTTATCTTCTTTTCGTCAGTCACTTTTGAAACTGATTCCACTGAGACGTCATTGTTGGCTAACCCAAATGAGAGTGCGGCAAATTTGCCGCCAAATACTAGCGGAAATGCATGACACGAAAACAAGCCCGTGGCAGGATCGTTCTCTTGGATTCGTTTTATTACCTTCACCAAATCAAGAATAGCATTTTCGAAGCAACCATTGTGGATACTAACGGCTTTGTCATGTAACGTTTCCAGTTTCTCCCTCATTTCCAACGTGCAATCATTTGCAAAATATGAAAACGCAGCAGAGAAATTTAAACTTGCGTTTTTAAATAAAACGACAGTGTCATTTCTTTGCAAATTATTCAGCAAAGCTTTTCGAAATAACTGGTTTTGTAGATTATGCTCTGTTGTGTAGTACACAAATACCTGTAACGATCGCCAGGGACCTTTCAAAGACGACAAGTGTTTGGCATCTTCAGCGTGCAAATGCTGAGTAAAAAAGAACATAGACAAACTGCGCAGTATACAGGTCTCTGGCCTAATTTCAGAGTGACAGAAAACATCTCCTTTAGCTCGCGTACAAAAATAAACTTGAAATACAGGTGAATTTTGGCTATGCGGAAATGGCATATCTGTGTGATGTTTCGAGCGCGCAAGCGGTGTCCTAACATGTCAAAATGTATCTTCGTCCGTTAAGCGATAAAGTAAGTAAGCAATAGGTTAAATCTTCTGGGTATGTGTCTTGGTGTAACCAAACAGAAGAAACGAACAAGTATCCACAAAGAGCGATTCTACACAACAAAGTATCAAAGCGACGATATGCGAAAACAAAACAACGAACAGTATAGCCTGCGTAAAGACAGCTGTTGTTTTGAAGCAGAACTTGTCAGTAACGCAAGACAGTGCTTTGCCAACAGTGTTGCTCAGACAACATCACAACTTCACCAACATAAACGAAATTTTAATGAGAACGTACAGACCTTTTGTTCCATGCCATTTACCAACTGTTCCAGCGTAACGCCAATCTTTAAAGCAGATCCTCAAAAAGTGTAAATTAAATTGGAAACAGTTTTAAAATGATGAAATTTTCCTACATTTCCTTTGACAGTAACATCTTGTTCGAAAGGAAAAGAAATTGACAGTCAGACAGGTGAAATACGAGGCATTTAAAAATAAATCCCAATGCGGTTTTTTTTCGGTGTCAGCTAAAGAAGATTCTCCTGCTAATAACGCACACGATTCGACAGCATTAATTGTATATCCTTGAAAACTTGTCAACCTGTTCTTTCTTCGTCTTTTTAACACAGGGACTTTCTTCATCTCGTCTCCGTACGCACCTGCAGGTCGAGCAACACCACATTGTGTCACTTGTCTTGAAGTAATTACATCCACTGTGAAATACTTAGCTGCTGATTACCGCTGTTTGCCACTTTAACAAAATCGTGTTGTGTTTTCCGCACCGCTTTTTTCAGTGAAATACTATGAGAACAATAGAAGAAAAGAACTATGACTAAATCAATAACTGAAAAGCTGATTCCAAATCACTAACTATGTTCACTAACTGATTCCAAGTCGCAAACAGTTTATACCACTCGTTTGAGCAAAGTCGAAAAAAATCAAGGGAACAGAGGTGAATTTTGTAACAATAGTGAAATTGACACACTGGTTTCAAAGCGATTATCCCTCGAAAACAAAGCGAAACTCTCTCAACTGGAAAATGAAACATCTTCTCCGCAACATTGTTTGTTTTCGTTTTCCAGCTGAGGGGGTTTTGTTTGTTCTCGAGGGATAGTCGCTTTGAAACTAGTGTGTCAATTTCATTATTGTTACAAAATTCGCCTCTGCCTTTACAACTCGCAAACAGATTATAGACTGCCACTCCTTCGAACAAAGTCAAATAGAACATAATGGTGGGTGCAAGTACACACGTATTTTTAAGAAGAACAGCTTCCTCCGGTCTGATGTACTATTTTGCTCCATTTCAGCCCCAAATGTTTCTTATTTTTGTTTTTTTTTTAGCTGAGCCTGAGCTGTTCCTTGAGGTGTTTCATAATTGCTGGCAAATTTTGGCCTGGTGTTTCTTATAAAGCCTGGTTCCCATATAGTCTTAAGAGTGCCGCAGACGGTCTGCGACGGTCTGCGATCGATCGCCGGCACTCTACAAATTTTAATGGGAACATAAATCTTAAGGTGTCTGCGAC
>JAYJMH010011559.1:0-23083 GCA_036873815.1 Phacellophora camtschatica | reverse complement strand
AACAGTATATTTTCCAATTTTAGATGTACACCAAATGAGCACATGTCTATTGAAATTGACTGAGCATAATGCGCACCATGCACCAAAATTGTCATATTTGCACACCAAAATACCAAAATATATTCAGTGCGCAATACAAAGTTTCCAACTTGGCTGTTTGGCCTAATAAAACAAAATTATGCTTCAACCCTCTTAACTCATTTCATGGTCACTATGATTGTTGTGTGCCAGAAGAGGTACCTGGCTCTTTTGATTAAAAACAATTAATGTTAATTTCTCATTTTTCATAAATGATGATAAGTTTTATGATTTCTGATGGTGTTGATGGATACATAAACATAAAATCTAAAGAAAGACTATTTACCACCAGAAAGACACCCAAACATAGTAATTATTGTATCACAAAGGGATCTGGGGCCTAGTCTGTTGCCATGGGAACTATTTCATTTATATCAATCGTAAAAGAACAATATTTATGTTTTAGGTGAAACTTTGAAGTAAATCAAATCAAAAGATTTGGCCTTCTAAAATTTTGTCAAAATCCTTGGTGCTAACTTGTGACATCATCAATTAAAATTTTCAAATTGCAATATCTCAAAAACTACATCCAGTATCCAAAAAATTAAAGTCTTGTTCTTCATTCTGGACAGTCTTATTCAGATTGCATTTGGGAGGTCAAGGTTGCATAAGCCCACAAAAGCGAATATTAATCATTCTTAGAATCTAGAAACTGCAATTTATCAAAAATAATTACCAACCAAGAAATTTTGTAATAACACTATTTAGGAACCAAAGACATTGAGAGAGATCTTGCCACAAGAACCATCTAATTGCACAATATTTCTTTTAAAATATCACCTTGTGTAATAAAATATCACCTTGTCTGAGACTTATAAATGAGAATTAGATGAGAATATCACCCACCATTTAATACAAACTAAAATAATGTTAAAAAAAAACAAACCATGACCTTGAGTGATTTAGAAACATTATTGAATTACTGTGAAGTCTGGAAAGCCTGGATCTTATGCGCAATGGCTGAACAATTACATTATTTAGGTCAGATGGCCGGAAAGCGTTATTTGATGATGAAAATTTTGAAAAATATATATTTGTAATGCTCTGTTAAAATAAAAGCTTCAAAAATAACAATTTTATACTTCTAAAGTTTTTAAACAAACTAAAATGATTTTTTTTCATACAGGAAATAAGTGAAACATTTTTCATTCAAGGGGAAATGCTACCACATGGCAAATTTGGGTGAGAATGTCGAACAGGGAAGCTGAACATAAGAAGAGAGATGAAAAAAGAAAAGGGATTTTGGGCATAAAAAGGAAGAGCAAAAATCAGTTGAAGCCATTTGGAAAATATGCAGATATTTATTCATCTGACAGTTCAGATTCTGATTATGTTCCAGATGTTGAAGTAAATTGTCTTTCAAAAGGAACGGTGACAAAAAAGCATGAGAGAAAAGATTCCAGCAAGGTGCATACTAATAAGAAGAGTAGAAAAGGTAGCTGCATAGAGCAAGATCATGAGGCACAAACTGCCAGTGCGAATTTGTCATCATCTGTTGGAACTGAAAGGAAATCTGGTTGGAATACACTCCCTACGGAAATTTTGGTTAAAATATTCTCTTTCTTTATGACAGAGAAAGATGGAGTTAAAATTTTGTTAAGGTATACACAAAAGTTTGTTTGTTATAGTTTAGAAAAAAAAAACATATATGAATTGCATGAAATAAGATTCATATTTAAAAAAGTTTATTTTGAAATTTAAAACTTTAAAGTTGCACAAGAGAAGAAACTTCAATCACTTTTTGAGTTAAAGAAATTTATCAAAATTTGGAGATTTGCATTATTTTAGATCTTGAATTTGATTATGCATACAAAGTTTAGTAGGAGAAACAAAATTTTGCATTTGTACATTGTTTTTTGCCAAAGTTACGGCAATACATAGAATTTAGATAAAAATTTTGTTAGGTCACAATAATTTTGACAAAGTATACTAAATAGAAATTCCAAAATCAGTCCTTTCTATTCTGAATGCTATCCTCTTGATATTTAACAATTAAATAATTCATACACTTTTCTATAAAAACAGTTAGCTCCTCAGCTTGGATTTTTCCTTCCTGCTGAACTGATATTTACAAACTTGCCCCCCCCCTCCTCCCACCTTTCTCACTAACATCTTTAAAGTGTGTTTCAGGTCAAGTGCTCAACGCCTGCATGCTTTTTTGTACTTAACATAAGTCATTTCTGAGAATACCAAAACATTTTGAGCAAAATCTCAGCCTGGCGTTTCTTATAAAGGTTTTTCTTATTAAAAACAATGTGTTACTTATTCTGTAGATTCATGATACAATATCTCAAAATATTGATGAATTTCAATAAGCCTTCAGGTTAGAAAATATTGATTACATCACATCACTGATACTTTTTGATTGCCTTCCAGCTGTTCAAAGATGTGCAAACAATGGCATTATGCATCGCAGCATCAAACTTTATGGCGGAAAGCTGACCTTTCTTTTATGTCAAATTGGAGAAAAGCCAATGATCAATCTGTGATACAACTAATGAAAAATCAAGGAAAAATAATATTGGAAATTAATTTAAATAATTGGAAAAAACTTACAGACAAAGGAATGATGGTTGGTTTTGTATTTTTTTTTGCAAATTGTCACATGATCATTTTCGGAGTGACATCTTTGCATTAACTTTGATTGAACCTTACAATTGAATTTTTGTCCAAAAACCAGTCGTTTTTTTATAAGAAATCATATGAAATAGTAGCTTTTTGGGATAAAATGTTTCAAAATAGTCAAAGTTAAAAAAAAGCTGTTTTTATCAAGTTGCCGGGCTGCCATGATGAGTCTGATTTTTCATTTTAATGAATATAATTTTGCAATATAAAATATCAGTATATCGTTTATTTCCTCCAGGTTATCTCAAATACATGCCCCCAACTGGAAAGTTTGAGTATATCTGAGTGCACTGATGACAAAAAACGAGAAAATAGCATAACTTCACAGTCAATACTTTCAATTATTGAACATTGCAACCTCAAGAATGTCGATTTCTCATGGTTAAAGGTTTGTGTTTTTAATAAAGACTAAATTTTTAGCTTTTTGCAAACTTAGGCTTATTTTTTTTTGTTGTATGACAATTTTTGCCCAAAGCTCTTTCGTTAATTTATCCTCTTCTGATTTATTCATTAAACGACACAGTTGATCCAATTTTTTGTTTTTTAGTTATATTTTCTTCTATTAATCTCTTTTTTAGAATATTCCAAGGTCTGCAACCGTTATGAATAATTTGATGGAAAAACATGGTGGCCAACTTCATGGTTTGAACTTGTGTGGGTGCCCAGTTCGAAACCCAGTTTTCAGCAGTATTATGGTAGGATATTTTATTGTCATTAAACCTAGAGAAAAGAAGTACTACCTAGAGATATGTTCTCTTTGCACTTTTTGTGTGCAGAACGATTACTAGGTAAAACATGGCTTATCCTAGAGAAGTGCAACCTTTTGTGATTTATTGTGTCTTTGCCTGGAATTATGCTACACTTGCAGTTCGTGATCAGGCTCGAACTTTTAAATTGAAAATCATGCGTACTAATGACTAATCACTGGGCCACTAATCCAATAACTGGTTGGCCTTGCTCCCTAAACTTTTGCAGAAATGTTTGAATACTTTATTGCTAACCATCACACCATCTTATGTTATTATCTAATTGACATTTCTGGGACAGTGTCTCTCGTTCTTATTAACAAGTTAACCAAGTTGATATCCAGGCAAATTGTTTTCAAAGTATGGCGGAAAAAGCTTACATAAGCACTTTTAATGACCTAACGGATCTTAGCGGATCTGGCTTGGCTTGGCTTCTTTATTTTCGTTTTGTTTCTTCTGCACGAAAAAGTGTTAATTTACGAAATAACTGTTATATTATATCGTAACTATTATATCATAACCAAACTTGCACTATTTTACTTATCTTAATTTAAGTACTACACGCAACAAACAAAAAACGTTCAAATACTACATATAACAAATACAACACACAAGACATCAAATACTACACACACATTAAATAGTTTTCTCACCGAGACCGAACATGACTCTCTTCTATGCTAACTTTTTTGCAGGTTTCTTGCCCTAATCTTCGAGTGCTTGATATTTCAAAAACATTCATACATTCTGTCAACGTGAGAAAATTGCAGGTTAGTGAACTAACTAACGAAAAATAACAAAAATTGTCTGCTAAATAAACCTTAGTCTTCAAATCTTTATTGAGTAAGCATGCGCGAACTGAAAGCAGGGAGGGCGAATAACATTTCTAGAGCGAAGAAAAAAATAGAATAATAAAGAAAATTGGCCATACATGTAACGGCAGGGTGGGCAACTGGCTTCTTGTCCCCAATGAAGAAGAGGTTTTTGATCTTTATTATATTATGCTGCTGGTTGAACTTAATGTCAACAAAATAGATTTGAGTATGTTCCATGAACGATTATCAGTGAAATTTGAATATTTTCTTTTTCTATAATTAGGGGAAGTATTTAAAATTCAAAATGTTCACTTCACACTGCTCCTAACTTTAACAACATATTTTACCAGCACAAGTAAAAGAAATGATTGCAATTTTGACAATAGATCGATATTTACGTAATTCAGTTTTAACATTACTTTATTTCACAGGTAAGCTGTCCACATCTCGAGGAGCTTTACATGGCAAACCCTCATTTGCAGTTTAGTAGAATTGGTGGAGAAATTAAGGTATATGTTGTAAATACATTTTTAAATAACAGTTGACATCCGCTGTCTCGAACTATCACGGGAAATCGAAATCTGTTCTTCAAGATAGAGACTGTTCGAATTAACGAGCAGTATTTCATAGAAAATCTAGCGAGGGGAAATGAAACTTTGCTCGAAATCTCGAATGTTCGAGATAAAGAGCAGCCGAGTTAGCGGATATCTACTGCATGTATATTGTTTCTCTTGGATCATTCTTAGATTGTTTCTATTAGCAAAAATGGATCCTCGTTTTATTTTTATTCTTCGGTAATGTAGTAGAATTATTGCATCATCGAAGTTATGCTAGGCTAGAAACTTTCTGGACTTGGATTTTTAGCCTCGTAATCGTAATTCGAACAATGACAAAATTCAACTTCGATAATAGAACTCTTAAAGCCTCGTTTCAATGTATCCCAATAAGTTTGTACTTCCAAGTTCAGAATTTGTGTTCTTATATTGGTAAAAACAGGCAGGACATATCCTTTAATTAATATAATTTTGTGTCAATTCGCATTTAGGAAGATGCTTGTTTCAAAAACTTAGTTGCATTGAGTGTTCAATGTTCTTCTCTCGCTGATAAAACACTTGAACAGTAAGTTGCAATTTTTGTCATTTTCATTTTTGTGAATCAGCATTTATAAAATTACCTTCAATCAATCTTTAATTCATTTTTTATTCTTTTTTGATTTTGAAAGATCTGCCTCCATAGCATAGTATTACACATTATTTTTGTCTACCATTAAGAAAGGGTTTTTCTCTGATTTGTTTCAGGGGAGGAGTTCATCTCCTGTTTTAGGCGACTTAAAAATTTTTGTTACCCACTTTCTTATTGGAAATTCTGCATAAGATTTCTCAGAAAATGTTATACCTGAATAATACACAGTTTTGTTAACAGGTAATGTTTTGTTTGGGTTTCTTACAGCGCCTTTTTGTTTTTCTTTAAAAAGCACGGTGAATTTTTTAAATTTCATTTTAGGCTGTTAAAAGGTGCATCCGGATTAAAACTTTTGGATTTGAGATGTTGCACTGCGATCACAACAAACGGACTTGAGGTTTGGCCTATTTAAACATATTTTGATAAAAATGAAATTTTCTTCGTTTTAGATAAACTGAAATTTAAACTTTCATGCCCTGATTCATTGCCAATTAACAGGCAAAATTCTATCTAAGATTTATTTTGCAGGGGGTAGCACATGTAAACCACCTTGATTAAAAAGATAAATCTACGTTGAAACATCTGAAATTAACTGAAAGTTCTATCCGAGTTTACCTCCGGGCAATATGACGATTTACGTTGTTCAGGAATGGGCCATAGGCCCCTTCCTTGGGTGAAAGGGTTAGCGAGAAATTTCCATGAATGGTTGCAATCACGACAATATGATGACCATTGTGAGAAAATTTATCAAATATAACAAAACTGGACATAAAAAAACATCAGTTATAGGCCATAACGATCACCCAAAACGTCTTGCGGCTTCTGCGACCGTATAACACTAATGAAAGTTATAACACTAATAAAAAGTTATAACAACAGTTTTAGGACACAGTCTATCCCCAGAAATATTATTCGTTCTTAAAATACAGATTTTAAAATGCACGATTGTTATTTGTCATACGTCTACAGATGGTGTGTGGCGTTATCTCCGCTATGGTTTAGGATCTACCTGATACTCTCAAACTACTCCCTGTGAAAATTACAGTGGCGTGTTTCATTCAGAAATGTGGTCTTTCTTTGAGATGGATGATGGGTTTTTCTCAAAAATTGTGTCAACTACTAATTGTCTAGAATTGCAAGCATTTTAAGTTGCTTTTTGTTAGCCACCCTCTAATCAAAATATGTATGTGGCTTGGAAGAATATATAATACCAAGCTGAGTGAATGATTTAATTTTATATTTTAGAATTTGGAAGCCAATGGTGTTGAACGACTTTTTCTTTCAAGAGCATGCAATACTTTTGATCTGGAAACGTTGTTCAAAAAGGTGAAAAGTTTATTTAATGTATTCCCAATATCTAATTACTCTAAAATGCACTTAATAAACGCCCCCCCCCCTTTCATGGTACTCAGTCAGTTGAGACTCCATTCACTTCGAAAGCCGTATCAAAAGAAAGCTAACTGGCTTTAAAATTATTGGAATGGGATTATTATTTTATTAAGGTTCAAAATTTCTGCAGCTTTCAGTTAAATTGAATTTCTTAATACATAAATGTTCTTAGTCCTAAATTTTTTCTTAGAATATCTTCTGTTTAAATTGTTCTAATGCATGAAAAGTTAAGTTATATTTCAAAGTTAATGATGTATTGTTGTGTCATTTCAATTTCTAGTGGCAAAACACTCTTTGTGAGTTGGATTTGAGTTGGAGTTCTTGTTCATCTCATTCATTGTGCTTAGAAAACAGTTACTTAGAAAGGATAGCAAGACTGGGTTATATTCTGAAAAATCTGGCAAAACTTGACCTTTCAGGGACGGCAGTTTCTGATGAAAGTTTAAAGTGAGTGATTTTTATTCATATTTGCCGTCGATATAATGTTAAAAAAATATCCTTAGTCGTACAGAGATGTCTCGCTGTCATTTGCCAATCATTACTGTTTTAATGTACACACTTTCTTCATTACCCAACACTGAAGATCAGGATGATTCAGACCCACCCAAAAATGTGTTATCCAAAAATATATATATAATATATAAAAATGTGCAGAATGCAATTTGTATGTATAATTTTATTAAATCCATTTATCTGTAAACCTTTTTTGCATTCTCGAATAAAAATGATGATGATGATGATAATATTCAGCTTTTCAAAGTGTGGCATTATTTTCCTTTACACACGTTTATGAATTGTGTGTCAGTGAATCTTTGTTTAAAGACTTACTCAATAATCATACCCTAACTAAAGGATTTTAAATCACACCCTATTGAAGAGAATTTTAAGGTTGAAATCCACCCTTATGGGTGCACATACCCGCCACCATAAATTAGGGTGTACCCTCCTTGGGGTCCTTCCATGATGTTGACATTCCGTTGACATCGCTGGCACATTTCATCGTCAATTAGTATGTTTCATGATCTTTCACAGGACAATAATATCGATGTGCCCAAGCCTGATGGCACTGGACCTCACATCATGCAGAGGAGTTTCGAGAGGCTTGAAGCGTAAACACGACAAACGAAGCATCGACAATTTGCGTAATTAATGGGGGACTCGAAACAGCAAACATTGAATAACTAATAATACTTTTTTAATGAAAAGGTTGTCATTCAAATTTGATGGTAGTTTGTTTTTCACAACTGCATGTCAATATGAAGATATCAAACATTTAATGATTTAGAAATACATTTTTTAAAAGCTGTCGATTTTATATTGTATAATAAGTTGATTTTTTCATCATACCAAGCATACAGCATACCAATATTAACATATCTACACAAAACAAAATCAAACGTATCATTAGGATTAGTACAAATCGTTAATTTTCTTAATGGAATTATCCCAATTCTCTGTCCATCTGTAATTGTCTTGGTGAAATTTCCATTTTTCTTCCTCAATTTCCTGTAGCCCTGTCTGGAAATTTTTTCGACATTCCTGGAAGAAATAAAAATTAAACAAGGATTAGATTCAGATTAGGTTTAGAATTCAAAGAACAAAATTGCTTGTTTTGTTCAAAAAAACCATGTCTTGATTTTCCATTTGAGATAATTCTCTTTGTTTTGAATGGCTAACCACCTTGAAATTGGCGTGTCGATTTCGCTATTGTTACAAATCTTCCCCTGTTACACCGACCCGGAAAATGCATGATGGGAAATTCCTTAAATTGAAGAAATAAATGTACCAGCATCAATGGAAAATATCCAAATATACTTTCACTGCATCAAGCAAGCTACTGCTGTAAAATTAGTATGTGTACACCCCCTGTTAAAGTTCAATTATCAAGTGATTTGAATAGGAATCCTCATTACTTTCAGGAGGTTACAAGCGTATAATTGATCATGCGTATCATAAATTGATATGAACTGTATTTATTTATCTTTTCACACAGAGAAGGGTCAAAAGGTCTTTCAACGAGGTATATACAGACAGAACTCAATTTAAATTTCAAATATTTCAACGTAATTTTTTGAATTATAGTTGATTTGAATTAGGATTTGCTGCCCACTGTAAAACTAAATTTAGTTAGATACAATTTTCCTGTTTATTGGAAATAAATCCGGCTGCGAAAGGGTCAATAATTCATTTCTCTAAAGATATATAAGAAAGAAGAGTTAATATACCTCATATGCTTTGTCTCTTGCTTCAAGAACAGCTCTGTGTGCCAACGTAACTTCTCGTGTCACGATGGCAGAAGATTCACTCACAAAAACTTCATCCGTATTTTCCACAAATTCTTCCGTTGATAATGTTTTCCAGTTTAATTCGACAGGAGATCTTTCATCGTTAACTAGAGACAGAATGTAATCACCAGGTCAATTGAAAATGAAAGATATCTTGGGGGTACACCCTAATATTTGGGTACGGTTATGTGCCGCCGATATGGATGGGTTTAAATTCTAAACATGGGTATGAGTTTTAGTAAAAATTCTTTAATGTTGGCTTGGATGCTAAAAATTGTCCCTGGTGTTGGGTGATTTGGAATAAAAAACAACATTAATGTTAGGTAGGCATGAAAATTTGAACATTAAAGATGGGCGGGTTTATAAAATCTCGGCGGCACACTCCCGACCGACCATGGGACATTGATGAAGAAGAAAATTAAAACGGAAATCGTTTCATTTGTTTCTTGTGGTAATGCAAGCCATTTTTGTAGTTTTATTTACAAGGAACATTTGCTTGACACCAAAGCTGCAGTTTAAAAAAAATATTTTCATAATGAAAATAAGGCTCCACGTTCCTTACCGGGGCACTTTTAAAGATTTTGGCAGTGGGGATGTCCGACCGGAATGGGTGCCTTTTTTCCTTACTTTTACCTAAGAATGGGTATATTTTTTAAGAACTTTTACATGAGAATGGGTGTGTTGTTCAATGAATTTTCCTAAGAATCTGTTTCTAATAGATATTTTTTATCACACAATCATTATTTTATCCGCATGTATTCTGAATTTCGTGTCCGCTCACAACACCAATTTACTGCTCGTAATTTAGCCGTATTCTTATTATCTATGGGTGTGTTTTCAAAAAATTAAAGAACTTTTTGCCTTAAACAAACTACAGAATGAAAGACTTGTAAGAACCTGCATGCAGGCAAACCTTTGCGTGTACAAAAAAGTTTTAAAAATTCTCCACTTACTTTGCTGTTCAGAAACGTCAGCCATCATCTTTTCCCTCAATAGTTGCTTCTGCGTTTTGGGTTTTGGCAAAACCTCTGCGAAAAAAATCATCGAATAATTATGTGATTTATATTGAAACACAATTAATCATTTCTGCATTTACCTCCATAAAATATGACATTTTAATTTTTTTATCAATGGGCCCTATACCCCCCCCCCCCCAGGGTGAAAGTATAAAAACAAAGTCTTGTTGAAAGGGCACCATAAACATATGAAAATAAAATAAAATGGGTTCTGTTAGATCCAACAGTTTCTATCGTTGGCAATTATGGTTTGAAATCACCTCGCCTTGCAGGCATATGACATTTGTGAAATTATGCACGATGAATCTATCTTGATAAGATTTTTGATTGGGATTACATATGGAAAACTGGAGTATAAAAAGTAAACAGCATATCATACTTCCTCGCTGCATGTCATCTGTGGTAAGGTAAGCATCAAACTGCCATAATAATTTTTCAGTGAGTGCATTTAGATTTTCAACGAATTCCTTCGCATACGATCTTTGTGATTGCTACAAATAAGTAAAATTTGCTTGATCAATAAATTATACTTAAATAATTTGAATCACAAGCCATTAAATTTCTCGAAAAGATTCGATAAGAAACTTTTTAATTCAGCCAGATAAAATTTGCCTGGTTCAAATCAAAACAGGCCCTTTATTTTGGTAAAATCCTTCATTTTCTGATGTCATTTAATGTTTACGTTTTTTGCTCACGTTATTGTTCTCAATATACAAAATAAAGCAGAAACAAGCATAAAAGAATATATTAACATCGAAAAAATTTCAGATTGAAAAGTTTCAGACAAATAACATCGGACAAAAAAGTCGGACGCATTTTGCATAATTGGCAGCAAATAAAGAGAACCTTCCACCAAAAATAGGTTACTTTTTGGCTAATAAAGCAAAATTTTATGCCAAAATGCGACACTTGATAACGATATATTTTGAAGAGAAACATGCCAAAAAAACTTTCGAGCCCTTTTATAGTGGTTTTGGACAAATAAAATTTCGAACAAATCTTTGTACGAAAGTTTGATCGTCCTAAACTTTTCAGTGTTAATGTATATATTTTTCGGTAGCAGCCTGGCGAAAGTTATTATTTTACACCTGAGTAAACAAGAAGACATGGGAAAGTGAGTTGGCCAAGCAACCACACAAATTGGACGCTTCTAACATTTGAACATTTTTCCATTAAATTTTGTCCCCTCAAAAAAATATCATGCAAAATTTGAGTTATTATGTTTGTAGGTTCTTGCATGCTTGTTTCTACTGAAGCAATTGGGGAAGAAATTGCACTGAGAAAAAAAAGAAGAAAAAGAGCATTAATTTAACCAAATAACAATTGTTTTTTTGGAAATTCTGATTCTAACATCCACGGCTCCTCAGGCTCACGGTGATTCGTGAATGAAAATTATAATGAACCTGATTCTGTGTGCCATAATAATCAACCAAGTCGATGACGTCAGATTTTCTTTTGGCCTCGTTCTCTTGTAACTGTCTCAACTCTTCTCGATTTGTAGGATGACCGAGAGTTGGACGTAACAGAGTTTGGTTGATTTTCTGAAAAATTACAAAATTTGAAACATAAAAAGACAGAATTTCAAAACAATTTTGGTTGATTTTCTGAAAAATTAAAAAATTTGAAACATCAAAAAGACAGAATTTCAACAAAGTTTGGTTGATTTTCTGAAAAATTACAAAACTGAAAACATCAAAACGACAAAGAATTTCAACAATAAATATTTTAGATAAATTCAAAAACGAAAAAGTTTAGAACAAGAAAAAGCAAGCACATGAAGATGACTGAATAATGCTTCGAGAACTTGATAAAATCTTTTGATATATTTTCTACATAAATTTTAAAATTAGAGACTTATTTTCTCACTGTTGCTAGTGATAATTAACACGTATAAATTTAAAAATAGAAAGTAGATTTAATTTCTTCCGCTCAAGAATATCTAAAAATATGCTTAAAACAACAGGGACCTCTGCCCTCCTTTCCAGTGATCTCATTCAAATACTCTTGGTAAATACATTTGTTTTTGGCCAGTTTATGTTAATTTGTCCCATAATTTCGAAGTTGATTCTACTCTTGAACGAACTAAAATTCAGAAAAGCAAACTAGGCACCGAAAGAGTATTTCGGGTAGTCTCTCGATATATGAAGAGTCAAATTTTATCTGTGTAAAATTGCATTGAAAAAGATTTCAATCCAATCTGTTTTGGTGTCATTATCTCGACTATGGCCTAACAAAGACCCCTAAAAATTTCGTGTTTTTGAAATAAAAAAAAAAGTTTTAAAATATTAATTTCTAAACCTTCTGTTTCTCCAGAGAATCAAACTGGTCAACAAATTCTTTCTTGAAGGATGAGCGCGTCTTTTTATGTGTTGTTAAATGTTGTTTGTGAGTAAAATCAATAATCAGCTGAGGAAATTTCAGAAGACTTTTCCCAAATGTTTCAACTTGACTTCGCAGTTCTGTTTCGAAAAAACATCAATAAATTAAGTGTCTGAAAGGTATACAAAATGCGATGAAATTTATTGATCACACAATTTGAGAACAGTTAAATTCCTAATTAATAAAATATTTAGAAGAGCTGAGAAGTGAGAATTTCTTTTTAATCCAAAAACGAACGGAAGAAATGCGGAGGAGGAAAGGGAAAATTCTCTTCCCTCCTCCTCAGCCTCATTCTTTTGCTTTTCTCCGTTTCTCAGTTTTCAGTTCCCTCAGCTCCTTTTCTTGGAGTTAAAAAGAACTAGACTTAAGATGAATCTATATATTAAGAGAAATATCAATATAAAATGCTCGAAAATCCTAAGATTTCGCCTTGACTAGCCTGCTAACAGGCCTCCTCGTCCTAAAATATAAAATAGAAAACTGAAAAACCTAATTTATTATTTTTATTTTTTATTTTCATGTTTTGCGAGCCTGATCTCAGGGTAGCCTTGGCATACAGTGCAGAACCTTCGAAGCAAGTTTAACAAAATTTATATTAGGTAATATGGTTAGAACCCGCCAATAAAAAACAGACTTTTTAAATCAGCCTGTCTGGTTTCTTGATATATTGGCAAGTTTAGATAGAGTATCTTGCCAAAAATACTCTATCTTGCCAACTTAAAAGTATCTTGCCAAAAATGATAGAAAGGCCACAGAAATACTCCTCTATTATCTGAAATGATTTCCATCACTAAAATTAACGCTTTTTAAGTTAACTCAATTTTCAAGATTAATTTGTAAATTTTCAGAAAGTTTTTTATTGGTGGGTTCTTGCTGTAGCTAATAAAGAGGTTTTGATTTTACAAAACTATTGTAACAACAATTGCACAGAAAAACTGTTACCTTGCTGTTCAATAACGAAAACGTATATTACCTTGAATGCAAGTATTTCGATAATCTTCGGCTTGTAATTTATAAGACTGCAAACGACTGGTCAAAGATTCAGCACATGCATCAAAATTATCATGGATCGCAGAAGGCCTAGTAGCAACTCTATTGCCTTTTTGACGATAGTACATCTGCGGGAAATAAAAATAAGATATTATAACCCTTCACTCCGGAAAGGGCCATATAGCTCATTGCTAAACATGATAAAAATGATATTTTCAGGAGGTAAAGCCATATAAATGTTTGGATTGCCTTCTAGAAGTAAAATTCGTTTCTTTCCTAAATGATAGCGTAAAATCTGTTTCTTTCCTGAATGATATGATCGCTTTTGAAAATTTTCTTTGTTTTCCCTCTCCGTTCGTTCTCCTCCGCATTTACAGTTCTTCCTCACCACGCCATTGCAGAGGGAAAACAAGGAAAATTTTCAAAAGCCATCATGTCATTCAGGAAAGAAACAGATTTTACGCAATCACTTAGGAAAGAAACAAATTTTACTTCTAGAAGGCAATCCAAACATTTATCTAGTTTTTACCACCTGAAAATAGAAATTTTATCGGCAATCAAGCTTTTAGAAGGCAATCTTAGTAGTGGATTCCCTGTGATGTGAGTTTATCTTTTGAATAAGATCGAAGAAATTCTAAGCTTGATTGATAACATGATTTATTCAGAATCCTGATAGCGTAAACCATGTACTTTTCAGCTTATTATCACTGTTGTCAGATTGTATTTCAAAATAATTTATGACTGTTGTGTCAAGCGGCCTGAAAATGATGTTATTAATTCCATGAATTCGTTGGCTTATATGTGCCACCACCTGCAAAATGTAACTTAAAAAGGATTGGGATGTCAATGAAGAACAAAAACAGGTGTAAAGTAACATAAAATAAAATAAAAATAACATATCAAAAATGGATAATAGATAATGGCATCTACATAGCCACCATATCATTATCAATCAATCAATCAATTTTATTCATAGAATGCACATTAAATACAAATATACGGGGAAAATCATGCAATCTATACGACTCAGAAAAAGCGATGCTTAACTGGTCTGGGTCATGAACTAAAATTTATAAGGAAAAATAAAAATAAAATCTAAAATACAACAGTAACATAATACATATGCATACAAATATAGGCAGGTAGCAGTTAATCAACTAGTATAATATATATTGTTGGCAGTTAATACAATATAATCAACTAAGAAGCTCAGGTTTGATACACATTTATCTTCATTTATTTGGCACCATTACAGAGAAAACTAAAAAGAGTCTTTAGTTTGTGAAATGTATTGTTAGGACGCAAGGAAAGCGTGCAAGTTTGCACGTGCAAATGGAGGAGGAGCAGTATATAAGTATGATAACGAGGCTCTGAAAGCTTACACGTCGATAGTTGTTTTGTCGAGTAAGATTATGTCAATAATCATATCAAAAATTTAAAAACATTTTCCTTGTGAGCCCAGCTTGGCCTATTTGCTGTCTGCACTCTGTGCTTACGTCTGCTCACAAACAACTAGACTGACCGATACTATACTGTCATCTGAGACTCTGTAAAGTAGAACTGTAAAAGGTAGACAAATAAATGTAGTTATTTGCTTTGAATGAAATGAATTAAATGAAGTGAAAAACAAATCTCAGTTGCAGTTTTATGAAATAAATGTTTGTTGAGAAAGATCTCCTTTATTAACTGAGGATTTGCAATCGCTTTTAGATACCACAACCCGACACAAACAAAGTTTCAACTTCTACACAACAAAATGTAAGTGTATGAGTGTTTAAAATAAATGGCTAACAAACTAAAAAATTGTAGTTTAAGTTACAACACTCGGGATCAATTTAAAACTTTGGCAGATTCTGCTAAAAGAAGAAACGAAAATGGAATACAGGAATTCTGATTTCTCCTTCAAAATATCTTTTTTAGGGTTGCGGTATTCCTTTTTGTGAACCATCCTTTTAAATTCTTGCCGCTAATTGAAGGAAAGTACTTTGAATCAGGGAATAAGCAGCGAAGAGTGGGGAATAAGCCGTATTCAATCTTGCTGTCTTCTTATGTATTTTTGTTTTTCTATAGGTTCATGAGGTTTCACCTGCATTTTCGTGAAGATTCTTGTTTTCTAAAGGAAGATATAGTTTGAAGCTGTTTGTTACTAAAGGTTTTACTTCAACAACAAACGCAGAAATACTGCAGAAGTAAAATTTATGTAATTCATTATGTAAAAGTTTGAACGTGCAAGAAGTGTTTTGAGAAATACCGTGGAACGACACCAAGAGAGTTTAATATCCAAAATATGGGTACAAAATCTGAGAATAGCATCGTTAGTAAATTAATTTACATTTGCGGCAAAACTAAATCGTTCAGTTTTGATAACGCAACCTTGAAGGGAAAACTTGTTGGAGATTTGGCTCGCTATTGTTTCGTTCGAACGCATGATTCGCCATTGACTGACCCGACAGATGCATATTACGCAATAAGTTCATCAAATATTTTCATCTTTGTATTGAATTCGCAAACTATATTCGACGTTGAATGCTTAAACCAACTTGGTATCGCAATTTTGTTCAACGTTCCCGTTGTCGGTGTTAGAAATGAGAATTATGAATTGCCGAAACCGTTGCCTTTACAATTTTACGAGACAAAGTTTATCGACAAACTTTCTTCGAATTATGCACGCAAAAGCCAATCTGCCAAGAGTCAAATGACGTTAGCATCAGTGTTAACGTCATGCTATGAAAGCTCAATTGTATGCAGTCCAACGTCGTATAAAGTTTTTCTCGATCACGTTCTTCGTGTTTTGGCAAATGTGGTTATTGACAGCAATGCTAATTGTACCGAGGTATCTGCATCTGAGGAAATTGCGTCACATGCAAATGAAAAATCGCCATCACCAAAACTTACTAAACCAGATTCGGCACCTGTCCCTAAAAAGGGGTCTAGGAGTAACTGTCGAAGCTCGACAAACGCCAAACATCTTACTGCAGAGAATGTGTATGGGGTACAACAAAAAATAGCCAATAAGAAATCTTTGCAAAGTCCAGTTTCTTACAAAAGAATTGACTTGACAATTTCGAGTGTGCCATCTTCTTTGACACCAACGACAAAATCGCTTAAAAACTGGGACCCATCGTCACAAAAACAGGTTTCTTCTGAAGGAACTTTTGCAGTTGGAAAAGTAAATCGAAGGGATTACTTTCCATTTAAAGCCGGAAAGTTACCTGTCAAAGCCAATGAGCATATTATTGAAAATGGACGTGCAAAGACATGCAACGAAACATCGAAAAAGCAAACAGCAGCTCATTCTGTCAAAGAACGTACATCTATTGTTACCACCGACTCTGAATTGTCTGTACTCGTGACAGGCCCAAATGGCAGAAAACTAAGACGCTATTCTAGTCTCCCTGTCGTACCAAGGCAATACCTTGTGGCATCTGATAAAGTTTCTGGTTCCCTACAAGTTCACTCTTTTCCTCCACCAAACAACAACAACAATTATCATCTGACCCTTGGATGTGATTCACCTTCTGGATTGAGCGAAAACGATTTTGAGTTCGACCCTATTCACATTTCACGCACATGTTCTCCTTTGGATGGATTTGAGAGTACCTCAGTATCAGACAGCACAGGGGAATCTTTAAGATGAGATGTGCTTGTCGTTGCCATGTGATTCACCTTCTGGATTGAGCGAAAACGATTTTGAGTTCGACCCTATTCACATCTCGCGCACATATTCTCCTTTGGATGGATTTGAGAGTACCTCAGTATCAGACAGCACAGGGGAATCTTTAGGATAAGATGTGCTTGTCGTTGCCATGTGATTCACCTTCTTGATTGAGCGAAAACGATTTTGAGTTCGACCCTATTCATATCTCGCGCACATGTTCTCTTTTGGATGGATTTGAGAATACCTCAGTATCAGACAGCACAGGGGAATCTTTAGGATAAGATGTGCTTGTCGTTGCTATGTGATTCACCTTCTGGATTGAGCGAAACGATTTTGAGTTCGACCCTATTCACATCTCACGTATTCTCCGTTCGATGACTTTGAGAGTAACTCAGTGTCAAACAGCACAGGAGAATCTTTGAGATGAAAACACACACGTGCTTGTCTGTTATTATGTAAAATAACTTTAGCTATAGCAAGGTGTAGAACTTTCCCAAGCATATACTTCATAATAATAAACATTTTAGCATAGTGGAATTATGTTGGATACTTGATTTGAAAACTATTGTTTTGCTATTGTCTCGTTCGAACGCATGATTCGCAATAAACTGACCCAACAAAATTAATGTTTTGATATTACGCAATCATTTCATCGAATATTTTAATTTTTCTATTGAATCCACATTCGATATACGATTTTCAATGCCAAAACCAACAGGGATGAATAGGCCTAGAGATAAAACATACATGCCATTATGTAATATGACCGTGGATAATTAGTTCTAGAGTGTTTTGAAGCATGCTTCATTAAAAACTTTTCAGCTTTATAGTGGATTTTTGGTGGCGCAAAGGAGCTTGTTTCATCTTAAACTTACATTGTTGAAATCATCAAAATTTGATTTTGTTACTGATTTAGCTTTTGCTGTACAGCTATTTAGATTATAGGGTTACAATGATTATTATTATATAGAACAATCTCGATGTATAATGTGTTTTATTTAATTAAATATGTGTTGTACACTAGGCCGCACTTGTAAGAGCAATGCGTGAAATGAAAATGAAAAAGAAATTTGTTGTCTTTTTGCTTCCTTTGACAATACTGCAGATCCTCGCTATCAAGAAACTGCAAATCGAGAAACTGAGCCTCAAAATTATTAGGCGGACGGATTGATAATCAATGAGGCTAAAGCCAAATATTAAGTTTCTTAGTAGTGGGAATCTGCTGTGCACCTCAGAACCTGGTGTTCCTTGAAAAGTTTTCTGCAGATTTTATTTCTTGATGTGTAAGCTTTGGAGTGCTGATAAGCACGGAGCGGTATGGAGATTTTTTTCGATATTTGTTCCAAAATTGCTAAGCAAGACTACTCGTTTCACAGAGATCATTGCTATGGAGGTTGGTTGCAACAAGGAGAAGAAAATAATTTAACTAATAAAGACGCGTAAATTAAACTATGATTATACTTGTAAATTTTGAAAGCAGCAATTAGATTTTGATGTGTTAATATTGAAAATCAATTTGAGTTCAAAAACAAATTATTTCTGCATTTAATTGGCCAAAATAGGGACAAGGAAAACCAACCAAAGCAGTGTCAAACCAGTCAAACGAACTGCTGCGGGGTTTCTTCAGTCAGGGTATGCTTGCGCGCGCAAGTTACGCGTGCAGTTAGCCCATGCCTTCCATTCATGCCATTGAACATCCGCGTTTGATTGGGGGAATTTTACACGAAGGAAAAGAAAATATCTGGCCTGGGTGAAAGAGAAGTTCAGAAACAAAAAGCAGTGGTGAAAGTTTTCTGAAGAAAATGGATCGAATACTACGTCTTGGATCAGGACTTGGGGCTGGAGTTGGAGCTGTAAGTATGAAGACATGAATCTAGTCGACCTTAACCCAACAAAAGTAACACTCTCTAACAATTATATTTCATTTTAATCGCATGCAAAGGCATAGGCCTATTATATATTATAACATGAATAGCCAGGCCTATTTCACGGCTGTTACGCTACGTTGTTTTTAGGTGGAAGTCAAGTCAGCGAGTTTTTTGCGTGACAACAGACCGTTTTCTGTGATTTCAGGATTTTGACCATTTTTCAAATATATATTTCTCAACATTCAAAACAGATTTAAAATCAATAATTCTTTTTTCATTAAATATAGTAATCTTCGCTTAACTTACCTAGAGGGGCATCCCCCCCGAAATGGAACACCCGTCATAATCTTAATTTTTGACCTTGTTGCGTAAAATTAATAATGGAAGAAGTTTGGGTCGAATTTTTTTCAAAAGCGAGCGAAAAATATTAGCTGACGCCATCTCTTCCCTTTCTGTTTTTTATCGCTGCTGTATCCAAACAGGTTCACCAGATCAACATAAAATATATTCTCTAAAAAACATAGAATGACTTTTCTTTAAAAATTTAAATCAGATTTGTTAAGAATTTAATGCAGAATTCAACTATTTTTTTTGATGTTTTGATATCATTTATAGAACTCAAGGTATTGATGAATTTTAATCGTGATGTTTCGGAATGAGCTTGTTAACTTCTGTTTTCATTTGTCATACAGTCTCGTAAAATAAAATTCAAAATTATTTTTTACTATCAACCTAAATATTTTCTGTGAATTGTCCACAGTACTACTTGTAGAGAATTTAATGGCAAAATCAATTCTTTTTTTGTTGTTTTAATAACGTTTATAAAACATAAATAAATTTCGATTGTGAGGTGCGGCATGAGATAGTCTGTTTTCTGAGAATTCTGTTGTCACGCTTTGCACAATTTCACTATCTCAACTTAAAAAATTTCTTTAAAAAACACAAAATTGTCTTTGTTTACCAATCAAAACAAGATTTGTTGAGAATTTAATGCAGAATTTAAAAACGTTCTCATTGTTTTAATATATAATTTATAGAACTCAAGTTATTGATAAATTTTCATCGAGATGTGGCCAATTGAGCTTTTCAAATTCTGTTGTCAGGCAACACTCCATCACGCAAGTGAACTTCAAAAAATTGTTCTTATTTATCTGAAACATGTATGTTCATAAACTTAAGTGAATTTAAAAGAGAATTTAATGGTGAAATCGATGCTGTTTTTGTGGTTTTGATCAGATCTACGAAACGCGAGTTACATATAACTTTATATCGTGAGGTGCCAGAATGGCCCAAAAAAAATTGACCAGACTTGACTTCCATGTCGTAACAGCTGTGATTTATGTATGTGTGAGAAATAATAAAGATATTGTATGTTGTACAGTACAAAGATCCCACAAAGATTTGTACAAAAATTAAATTGAAATTTTGGTTTTACAAAAGTGTGCATCATTACATACATCATTTTTGGATTTTAAGGATTTTATTCTAAGTAAAAAGGGTTTGATGTACTATAGCAACCCAACCTGCCACACTAAACGTCAAAATGACATTTTAGGTGGGTGTGTAGGGTAAGAAAAACATTATTTTGATGTTTTGCTGTGTGGCAAGAATGAGATTTTTTTAAGTAAACAAAAAAATTAATCCTGTGCTTTCTGAACGGAAGCTACAATTAAAAGATTTTGTTTCCTAATAAGCCTTCCAACATTTTCCTGCTTGGCTTACTTCCCCAGATTGGGAAATTTCCCCCTCACACTCATAATTTCAGCTGCGGTTCTAGCCATGGAATTCCTGAAAGGACTAAGGCAGAAATTACCCAGCCAGATTGGAATGTTTGCAGACTGCATGGAGGATTTATATCTTTTGTTGAACTTTATTGAATGGCTAAATTTGTGTCATTAAACAATAGGCCTATCATTTTTCTTTGTTGTTTTTGTGTAAATTGCAGGGAATAAACTATGGCTGGAATAAAAAGTGCACCAAGGGGAGAAATCCTCTCCAAGACTAATTTTCCAATCTAGTGCTTCTTTTTGCTATTAAAATTGCTTTGAAATATGGCTACCTAATTTTTGCAGGGGATTTGACTTATAGGCAAATTTTGAAAATTAAAGCAAGTAAAAAGAGACATAACGATAAAATCTAAAAATTAAACAAATCAGATGACACTGACAGTTTCTTATTGTGGTCTACAGTTCAAGTATATGGCAAAGAAATTTCACTTCTTATTGGCAAAATGTACTGCTTCTGAGTGGTATAATTTAACTTTTAACTCTGTTCATTTGCTTTAATTTATGTATGAAATGTTTTTCTCATTATATATAAAGTTTGTTACATTTTTTTAATTGTTTTTTAAGACTGCTGGTGGAGATGGAGCAATGGTTGATACTGCTGAACAAGTTTACATATCATCTCTTGCACTTTTAAAAGTATTAGCTTTATTACTATTATGCATATACACATTTTTTTATAAGAAACCTGGCTGAGGCTTCACTAGTAAAAGTTTCTTAGTTTTTGACTATTTTTAACAAATTTTCACCAGTAAAAGTTTTGTAATTGTATATAAATAATTCCATTTTATTGCATAAGATAAAAAGTCTTCACTGAATCAATCATTTAGCATCATGTCTACTCCATTAAAATCATTGAGCATCATGTAATCTTCACTAAAAATTTCAAAAGTTTCTTAGCAATTTTTCATTCACCAGTAAAAGTTTCTTCAATTTGCATTTGCAATGCAATTTGCAATTCACCAGTGAGTTTCTTATAAAAAGTTTCTTATAAAAAAGTATAATGCCTTACTTAAAATGCAACAGTTCTTAATTCTTATATCTTGCTCGCAAAAATGAAAAAAGCAAAACATACAATCTTATTCAATTAACTTTGCACAGTAAATAGACAAAATTATCATATCCAATTTTTGAATAGGACCTGGAAACTTTCATATGAATTTTACAGTTTTCATGTAATTAAATTAAATTACCATTAAATTCAATTTTTATGTAATTACCACACAATGTGTATAGTACTAAAATTGCTATTTTAATTTTAGTTTAAGAAACTTTCTGTGTTCAAGTTTGACACAAAGATACATAGTAATGTTTTTCAAATCACCCCATTTTTGTTGTAAATATTTCAGAACATGGCTTCATCATATGTTATATACATACAATAGGATACAAACAATAAAATAGATACTATAAAGATTAGGATGCGAAAAAAAAAAAAAACTTTCTGACTTTTGTCTTCATCAGAGTGTGACTTTAAAGCTTGCAAACATTTATGTAGTTTTCTTCTTCTTTTATAGATGTTGAAACATGGTAAGTAGACAATAGTTTTTTTTGATACACCATATTGGGTGAGTAAAGAAAGTTGTTGCGTTGGCAAGTTTGTGGTAAATCCTTTTGATTTTGTAAAGTTGACCACATGTGTATTGCTGAGGTACTGAGGAAGTTGGGTTTAGAAATTTATTTTGTCAAGACTGGTCATTTATTTCATGAGTTATGAGCAAAATTGCCGAAATCAATCACCTCTAAAAAATCCCTTGAAAAAGGCTTTAGGACTTTTAGCAAAATCAACAACATTTCAATGGCAATTACACATTTCAATAAAGTTTAATTTCCATCAGTGTGTAGCTGAAGTGTTGTTGATCTTGATCAAGGTTTTTAGCCTTTTTGCATGTTTTACAGGTGAATGATTTTTGCAATTATGCTTGTAACTCATGAAATAAATGTTGAATGTTGATCAAATAATTTTTTAAACCTAGTTTTAGCATCTTAGCTTGTCTGTGATCAATTTTACAGGAATCAAAAAGATTTAACTTACGAACTCGAAAGCGTTTTTAATTTTCCTTGTATAATTTTTATCCTTGTTATTTTTTAATCTGCTGTATGGTTTGATGCTTTGTGTATTTTTAATGAATTTCTTTAAGATTACCACCACATATAGAAACGTTGAAGTGATGTTGAGTGAATGAATATACCATTTCATAATAGGTGCTGTCATGAATCAAATCCTTAATGCTCGATGACTGCATGTAGGTGAATCAGTTCTAACAT
>JAYJMH010011558.1:0-43912 GCA_036873815.1 Phacellophora camtschatica | reverse complement strand
CCCCCCCCCCCCCCCCCCCCCCCCCCCCCCCCCCCCCCCCCCCAGGATGCAGCTTCTTGTTAACTCTATTAAAAATCATTCCTGGATAATATATTTGATTAATTCAATTCTGTGTTGTTACAGAAAATTATAATTTAAGAAAGTTCGCATAATTTTTTTTACGTTTTCAGCTTACGGTTTTTGGATTTTTTTACCACTATTTTTCTGTTGCAATTTTCTCTTTTGAAGCCAGAAAAAAATTATCAAAAATCGCTTAGTGTAGCGAAGGAATATCAAGCGGAGGAGCAAACCAACGACTTTTGTAACGAATCTATACAGAGATACAGCGACACAGAGACTGCTGCTAGTCTATATGAAGAATGGAATGCTGCATTTTGATTTATTTTTCATTTCTAGCTCCAAATAACTATAGGTTATTTTTCAATGTAACTGTCACTCCAGAAGAACTTGCAAAGGATTTTGCCATATTGAAATCAGTATCCAAGGACATAACTGCGAATTCTAAGATTATTGGACCAGATATTGCGAAGAACGATATAAAAAAATATTTCAAAAAGTGAGCTTGACTTTGTTTTTAATATTCTTAAGTTATTTTTATCATGATTATTTATAAAAACAAACTGTAGGGTACTAAGAATGAAACGATTTTAATGATATGAAACAGGCTGAGATTTATCCAAAAGAACAATTTGTCGTTGTTATCTGTTAAAACATATTCTCAGAACAATAGAGAACAATTTTATTTAATTAGTTGTTTTAAATAACCAATGTTCTTTAACTTATTGGGGGGGGGGGGGCTGAAAAGATTGACGGGGCTACCTGCTTCGAAAATAATTTTCCCCTTTAGAAAGGTTTGTTTTTCTCTCTGCTGCTCCTTTCTAATTGATTGCCCGCATAAATTTCCATTTCCCCAACAAAAACAATGTAAATTTATTCGTATTTGTGTCCATTCGTGTAAAACGTTCGACGCCGAAAAGGTGCAAAATCTGTATGAACTTTGAAACTTTCTGTTAAAGATCAGATGTCCCCCTAATTTGTCATATGCGTATCTCGTTGCTGAAATATTTTCATTCTATATTCATTCATCGTGAAATTTCGCCCTTCCCTGTCACATTTTTCCTTTTCCCGGTCAAAATTTTTATAATTCTCCCTAGCACAATTGTCACGAATGCCCCATGGTTGCGTACTTCTATTAAACTATGTATGATTCGTTTTTCACAGTGTTATGAATTCTTTCAATTTAGATTTCTAGAAAATTTAGAAGTTGGTACACTGGATGCTGTCACATATTACTAGTACGTAACTGAAAGTATTTTTTGTGAGGTGTTTATGCATATTTTATTTCATGTTTACGTCCCACGGGGGTCACTCAACAATTGTACATGTTGATCCGATTATTAGGTACAAAACTTTACGTTAATTAATACTTTTTGGTCAGTAATTGTAAAATTATATTTCATGGTCATAAAATTATTGATTGTCGATATCTATGTCTCTCAAAATCTAACTGAAGAGCGATTCCGTACTTCAGCTTCAAAACACGCAAAAAAGGACACAATACTATAAGGCTTACATCATAGTTGAATCTAAGAATTGAAATTTATTTTGATATTTTTTCGGTTGCAAGATTTTTAGGTGTGATAAACTAACATCCATATAGCAATTAAAATTTAGTTATTTGGGTTTATGTTATAAATCCGTTAGTTTGTCGGCTTGTGAAAGTTCTATGTTTTTGGTGTCTTGTGGACTTTTACTCAGCTAGATAATAATCCATATGTAATGTTATTCTGCGCTGACAAATTACTAATATTTATATTCTTTAGCCACTCGATGTATTAATGATTTCGATCTTTATCATATTTTTACATCATTAATTAGTATTTTCATTATTAATTATTTAATATCATCAATTTGTTACTTAATATTTTATAGTTGCAATGGGAGAAGAGGTAAAACTTCCCTCAAACTTTGCATGGACCCACTTTATCTTGATGGTTTTATTGATAAAGCATTTGTGGCACGCAACGTTATTCGAAATTCACCTGGAACAAAGACAACGCCTATTTGGATTGGAGAAGCAGCTGACACTTATGGTTCAGGAGTTTATGGTGTTTCAGATACGTTTGCAGCAGGGTTCTTGTAAGTTTTTTTTACAATTTCGACTCTCTCACCTCCGCGAGTGCCATACGGTGTTTAAAAAAGATACTTTTACTAATGCGGAGGAGCGCTTTTACTTCTACGGAGGACAATGTTTATGATTTACGTCTTACGGATGAGTCAACCAGTTACCCAGGGCCTCAGTCTATGGCTAGATGAGGATACAAAGCTCTGGGGACGAGGTTGCGGATGAGCATCTGCGGGGGAAAAGCGCAATTTATGGTTATTAACAAAAATTATAAACATTCTCCCGAGCCAAAAATATGCTCCTCCACAGAAGTAAAATTGTTAACATGAAATCGTATATCTCGTATCCCGCTCATAGAATTGCCAATTCCGCATCCTGCATCCTTCCAAAGTCAAACCTATGAATGCACATCGCTTTTAAAAACATTTTCTTCAGCAGAAGTAGAAAGAACATTTTAATAACAATCAAGCAAAAGTTTCTACATTCATCCATGGAATATTAGAGAAAAGCGACAGTGAACAACAGAGAACACCCGAGGAAATGAAACTTTTTGGTATAAATAATAGCAACTGTTTTACGCTTATAACGGTGGTATAATGCTTACATAAGTTTTTCTTGAAAGCAATTTTTCGTCAATTTCTTTTGCAGGATGCTGGATAAATTAAGCTTGGCAGCAAGATTAGATTTTAAAGTATTTATCAGACGTGAGCTGATTGGTCGACCAAGTGCTCTTATGGATGACCAATTAAATCACAGACCGGTACGATTTATTCCAATTTCGTAGCTTGGGGATAACTTGCAGAACAAGTGCTGAGGAAAAAGGGGAAGGGTTCAGGGGGTGTAGCCAGGGTCAATTAAAATGCAAGGTCTATATCAATTTTAAATCACGTGATTAGAAATTTTAGTTATAAAATTTATACAATAAAAAAAACATAAAAATTACCAAAAAACACATTCCGGGTGTCCCCCAAAAAAGGTAACAGCTTTGTTAACAGGCTAGCGGTACGAATTTCACTCAAATTTATTGTCTAAACATTTCTCGGTAGTCAACTTACAAATTGACACCTAGTTCGTTGATATTTATGCATCGAGAGTCGAGATATTAATTCTAAAAGTTGAAATTTGCTTCCAACCCCAAACCAGAGGTCTAGATTTTGGTCTAAACTGTGTTTTTGGGTCTTCTAAATCATATCCTTTTTCATAGTGGCTGCACTGCATCCATAAATAAGGGTTTCAATTTTCAGATTTTGGATTTCTGCCCGAGTTTGTTTCCAATATTTTTCCAGTATATTTAACAAAAATCTACCAAAATGAAAGAGCAACTATAAAAATTTATTCATGGACAACTGATTTTCAAGATTCTTTTTTTAATCATTATAAACTATTATAGACTAGGTATAATAGTTATTTTGTATATATATTCTTATTCGTTAACAGCATGTATACATTGCATAAAATATTATATATATACATGTTATCATTGCATTGCATTATCTTTACAATTTATGGAAATGATATGTATGTATTTGGAAACTCTCGATAGGGAGTCTCATCTTCATTTAAAAGTAAGGAAATCATTTTTGCGCTTCGGTAAAGATATGTTTAAATCTTGGGTAAAGTTTGTTTATTTTATTTATAAACATTTCTCTTTCGCTGGCATATGACTTGATGATGAAATATGAAATAAACAATGAAATATACTATCTGAATCGGATTCCATGAACTCTCTCCGCGCCCATGCGCACATCCTAAAGACCCTGAAGCAGAACCCGCACAAACCTGCTGCGTTGACGAGGCTAAGATCTTTATTTAAAATTAACCATATTGTGCCTCAAATGTTAAATTTTGACGATAAACAAATCTGAGAGAAACAGATATAAAGTTTTTTTTCTATCTTTTTATAAGATCTAATTTTTAAACCGAAATAATAAAAATTAATTTTTACAGATTTACTGGCTATCTGTCCTTCATAAATTGCTTGTAGGAAGACGTGTTTTAGATGTCAAAGATTCATTGCGCCCAAACCGAACCATTCGATTGTATTCGCATTGTGTCAACAATTTTGGCAGGTAATATTTACGTATTTTGCTTTGCTTAATGGGTATTGCATATTACCAGAAACATTTGTTTTTTTCTTGGTAACGGGCAGGGGTGTACTGGGCCTTCGGGCGTTCTTCGGGCACTGCAGAACTGCCCACGAGTCAAGTAAGCATGGGGGCCCAATAAATTCAGGGCATCCGTTTACTGCCTGGTATCCGTGGGCCTAAACTATTGCCAGTCTATTTCAACTTTGTATTTTATTGCCAAAAGCAAATTAAGAAAGCACCGTATGGCATTTGGAAGTCCACCAAAAATCTCTTGGCAATGTAAAATGTCTAGAATTTACCATCTTTTGGTGTTTTTATTCTCGATATATATTGGTTCTTAATAGATATGATATTCTGATTTTTTGCAGACATCACTATAACAATGGTGCTGTTGTTGTTGTTGCACTGAATTTAAATTTGAAAATCGATGCCAGATTTTATTTAGATGGAACTCTGAAGGGACTAAATGCCGATCAGTATTTATTGCAGGCAGAAAATAATGAAGTTTCAAGCACGTAAGTCTAATAAACAATTCCGCAAAAGATAGCGGCAGGAAATTATTCCCAAAATTCATTGCATTCGATGATCGAATGACTATTAAACTGCTGATGATTCGCAAATCGAACGCATTGAGTCATGGGAATAGTCTCCTTGCTGCCATCTTTTGCGGAATTGTCTATTGTAGCTCAAAGCATCTTGTAACGTTTCAAGGGATACGAAGTTAATGGAAATCAAACAAGCGAACCAAGCAATGCGTGTTTTAAATCAGTGTTTTAATGCTAATTCCACCTTGTATGAATTAGTTTACCAAGTGCAGTTTCGTACCCTATGGTGTTTCGTGACATGACATGGTGATTTCAAATTCTAATGTAAATTAGTTTGACCAATAAAAAAACGCGCAGTCTGGTTCCTGTGATCATCTGTAAAAGCCGTTGATATGATATCTGACACCAACCTCATACACAGGGCTGTTTTGCCTGAATGAAATAGCCTTGTGAACGAGGCTGGTTTGACACCAAAGAAATGTTAGAAACCACAAAATAATGGAAATGATTCGTGTATTGTGTCATGAATCACAGAACTGCACTCGGCATAAAACTGGACATGCTGCAAATCTTCGCTTTTCAAAAGGAATTAATTTAAAAAGCAAAGACTTGTAGCCAGTCCAGTATAAAACCAATTCACGCAAGGTAGGCGCCCTTGATCAAACATGGGAGAATTTATGTATCAAACAATTGAAAACATGTGTCAAACAATTGATTTGTTTACATTTCAAAAGTGGCCAATCAATTCCAATTATTAATGAACACATCTATGAAAATTATGTAACGTGATTGGCTGACTTCATTGTAAACAAACAAAATGTTGCCATAGTATATGCCCATATCTGCCCATGATGCTAGCTATAATTTCGTTTTTCTTTTAGGAAGGTAATGTTAAACGGAAAGTTGTTGGATTTGATTGGAGACGCCAAACTACCAAAATTAACACCAGAAAAGGTAACACAGCCTTTTTTTCTGCCTGCAAAGAGTTATGGTTTCTTTGTGTTGAATAAAGCAAATGCCAAAGCATGCTTAAAGGATATTTGAATTAGTTCTTTTGATCTTGATTAGTTCTTTTGATTAAATACCAAATGATATTTTATATTATTTTTATGATATTATTTTGCAAAACGTTGTTGAAAAGAAAAGGACATTGTGCTTTTCGACAGTTTTGTTCCTGTCAGTAACATCACGGTTCTTCGCGATGCAACATTTTGCGATGTATTTTTGTGAATGAACCAAATTGTGTTTTTGTGACACTGCGAAAGAGCGTGTCATTTGCATGACGTTTTTGCTCAACAATACATTTTTAAACTAAATTTATGCACGTTCTGAAAAACACTAAATTTAAACATCTTACCATTATAAGCCATGATGAAGTTAATTTTCCAATATTGAATTTACGTATTGGTGATCATTGTGGCTATTGACTACTACTGTCTTAAAGAGAACAACTCGTGAATGTTAGTCTCGTCATTTCAAATTTGAGGACTAGCACCGCCATTTATTATTCAATGCATCGAAGTGACTAGAGCCCATTCACTCTCTACCGACAGTGGCCTTTTACCGCCTATTTCTCGATAAGTTCGCAGAATCGGAATTAGTTGGAGTCAGCAAGATGTTTTGTTTCTATTTATCTCGAATTTATCTTCCATAAGTATTGTAAAAGATTTTATGTTTAACGGGTGATCGGTGGCGATGATGGGCGAAAGGACTCTGGTTTTCTCCTATTTTACAAAATTTCATGAGGTATTAATTACGCCATTTAGTGTAGGTTGTTTTGGTGATAGGAATTAAAAAACTTTGATTTGTTGGCTTGTTTTTATCTATGATATTTTATCAGTTTATACTATTTAAATTTCACAAACAACATGAATCTTTTGTGTGAACACTTAAACGTTTACATTAAAGGAACTTTTAAATTAAATTTTTGTGTTGCGTTGGTGCATCCATAACGTACACACACACTAAGGTAGAGGGGTAAACCGAAAGCGTACCTCAATTGTTATCTTTTTCTTTAGTTATTTTTCGTAGAAGAGGGACGGGGCACGAGTAAAAAAATAGTCAAATTAGTATGCATGCATACTTTTATGGATGCCACCATCTCATTTTAGTTGAATCACAGAACTTTAATTTATGGATGCTCGTATTCCATTAATATCTTAAGAAGTTTTCTGCCTTACTTTTTGGCTAAAAATGAAGTTTGTTAAAATTGCCCAATTTTCTCAAAAATGGTAAGGTTTCAGCTTAACTTATGGTTAAAAACTCGGTGATTTTTAAAAATTTTAATTTTCGCAAAAAGCAAGACAATGTTCAGAAGTTTGACTTTTGCCCCAAAACCCAGAACCTTACAATTTAGGCTAAAATTGGGCAAGTTTGAAAAATGTTATTTTTACGAAAAGGAAGGAAATAACCTTTCAATTTATCCTGTGATGGCAGAGATTTTTTGGGAAACGACAGAATTTGAACAAAATGTACGAGAAAGAAAACGTTTTTGAATGGCCAGCTTTTCGGATATTCCTGGATATAAAATTGCACAAGAGTTATCTATAAATTTGTACGAACATGACATTTAATTCTATGTTACATCATGAAAATTCTACAAAGTATATTGTTTGTCAGAAATAACAAATTTACTGCAACCGAATACCTAATCCCACCTTTTCGAGATAAATCTGCCATGATGGAAATTTGCCCAATTTTTGAAATATTGAATGTTTGATTCTTGAATCAGATTCTGCGAGCAAAGTTTAGTATGAGAACCAATTTTTACATTTCTACATAATTGTTTGTCAAATTTACCGTGCAATACAAAGATTTTAAGTTTATGACGGATTTGACCGCAAAACTTTTGTTTGGTCAAGATTTTGTCCTAACATAATTTTCACGGTCAAAGCTCTTACAAATTTCAAATCTTTACAACGCTATAATTTTGATAAAAATACCACTAGAAATGCAAAATATCAAGATCTCAATAAATTTCTATAATGGCAGACTTATCTCGAAAAGGTGGATTGCCCTACCATTAATAGCTAGCCTTGCCCTGGATTCTAGGGCCTAAAGAAAATTGAAAACTAAATAAATAGAAAAAAATGTTTCTTTTCTATTTTAAAAAATTTTTATTTTTGAGGCCCTGGAACCCAGGGTAAGCTAGCCTACGCACAACCTTAATACTCTCACATGAATTAACAATGTTAATTAACATCTATGAATTGGAACTGTTTGACCCCATGGTTCACGAGCAGGAAAAATGATTCATATCACAAACATTTCTTGTTTCGTGGCCTAATAAACTTGATATACATACACAGCTACAACAAATCTAGGTCTAGAAAAGGTTCTGAAATCATAGTACAGCACTAAAAAATTCGGAAATGTAATTTGCTGATTTCTCTTGGCATCAACGTCTCAGGGGAACAACGATATAAGCTGAGTGGCATTAAGATTTAGTTTTATTTGTCATTAAGATTTAGTTTTATTTGTCTTTCTTGAATATTTATGCCGGAAAAAAGAGCGCCCGTCTGGAAACTTTGCACATGCGCACAAGCAGTCTTATTTCTTTCGTATCTGGTCAGACAAAATTATACTCTCTCCACTTACAGTAGAAACCCACATTAAAAATCATATTTTGGGTTCAAGCCTGGCAAAGATTCCTTAAAAACAGCTGGGGGAAGGGTGAGTTTATTAAACAACTAGCTACGATGATTAAAAACACGTAACACTTACAAATCTCCCCCCCCCCCAATCAACTTTATTCTTTCAAAGTTAGAGCTTAGTTAACAGCTTGCAGGTTTTTATATCAATAGATTCTTTAATTCAGGTTTCTTATAAATAGTAAGACCAAGAATTTTATGCTTTCCTTTTTGGAATTTTTGGCAGGTTATTCGCTTCCAATTATCAAAAAATCAAAACAATAAAAAACTTCCAGCCTCAATTTGAAGCTAAGGTTACTTATAAAAAAAAACCTGTACTTTTACAACGAAACCCATACTCAAGACTATATTAATCCCTTGCCAAGATTGAAAACCAGTTTTTTATACGTTCCGGAAAGACCAAAAATAAAAAGGGATTTTGATCAATAGAAACGAAAAAAGTTAACCTTTTTAGGCCAGAAATCAAATAGTACACTATTTTGAAAATGCTTAAAATGTTGACTTTAGTATTGAGTTTAACACAAAAAATCAAACAACACCATACTTTGTCTTTATCACTGGAAACAAATAACCGACCAAAAAATTCGAAAATAAAAAAAGATAAAAAAAATCGTCTGTCGTATATCAGAGAATGGTATCCAAAAAATCTTATACAAACAAAATATCGATGTAAAATTACAATCAGTAAAATTTATACCACCACCAAAAACATAAATTTGATATGGTAGCGTTCAAAAAGCTATTGAAAAAGCTTTACCAATGGCTAGTGTCATATCGCATTGTGCCTTAATATAATAGTTAAACAAAATGATTCTACCTACATACATCAATATTTCTAGCATTTACTGTACATTTGTTGTCATAAAACTCACACGTAAAATGTATGAAACATTTCTATTTTAATTCAAGTTTTGCACAGCGAATTAATCGGTTTTCTCAATTTTGCTCATTTAAAAAATATATTTTAATTCAACGAATCTACGCCAATTGCCAATAAAAATACTTGTTTTGGCCACATGGTAAAATTATTTAGAGGCTGTAATTGACAAAAAAATTGTTTGACTGTTAAAAAAATGATTCCATTACCTATACTTAACTCAAGACTTACGACAAACAAGAAAATTGAAGTTTTCGCTGTACTCTAACATACGTCTCACCGCTGCGCATTTTACTTTTTTTTACGCTGCGCAATTTGAAGTATTCCATTTATATACAACTAATCAAAGAGGAGTTTCGTGAGGCAAAAGATTGCGCTTTCAAACATGGCAATATGAATTGCAATTTCAAAGCTGAACGCACTCAATCAACTCAAAATAACAAAGACAGCAAAACATTATGATCAGCTCGGCTGTGTTGAAAGTGTGAAATCTAATCTTGAAAGTGACAAATCGTATGCTCACATTCACAACTGAATCTTTTTTATAATTCTCTTGTTCGTGTGACTGCAAACAGCAATGGCCAGCATGAGGCCAGAAGTTTTTAAAACCTCAGGAAGAGTCTACGGTAACTATTGTTTCGTAAAAGCTAACCAAAACTCAAAAAGCCAGGTAGGTATAAGCGGCATTTGAAGGGGCATCTCATAAGCGGCATTTTAAGGGGCATCTCATAAGCGGCATTTTAAGGGGCATCTCATAAGCGGCATTTTAAGGGAACTAGTAAATGTAACATTATTCGCTGAATTGCTTTAAAATTGAAAAAAATTACGCCAACTACATTAATTAATAAAGATTACAAATAATTAACAAAATGCAGACAAAAATCTACTTAACATACATGATGCAAGTAAAATAAATTAACATAATTTCATATTATATTCAATGATTACGTCATAATAAAAACTGGGACCAGACTAAATATTTTGCTTTCGTTCCTGATTTTCATTTATTCGTGGTATGAGCAACATGACATATGTAAGAACGTTTTCAAGAAATTTATTTAGTCAGTTTATACAATGAATATTGCTTCCAAGATGTCATGGTTAGACTGAGAAAATAGAATATACCTCCGCAGAGTCGGGAAAATCATTACAGACGCAAGGTTACTGACCGAATGAAGACTGAATGAAACAAAGGAAAACTACGTGCCACACCCAAACCACGCCTGTTTACCATTGATTAATGAGGAAGGTTTTTAAAAATAAAATTATACGCTGGGAGGAAGGTTGATCACTCTTCTCAACTATGTACCTCGGAAACTTCAGTGCGGTAGTCTGATGAAAGGTGGACAATTTCGTTTGATTGCAATGACATAATTTTTTCACCTTTTAAAAGTTCTCTGGACGAACATACTTTACTTCTGGTGATTCTATTATGTCACAACCCTAGCCTAAGTTCGACTTAGTCATTGATTTTTCCGCAATGATTCTGCAAATAAAAACACTCTTTTTGTTTACCAGGCACGTACCATGTGTCCCAAAAAAGAAAGGTATCCCAAAAAGGTGTCCCAAAAAGCGAATGCTAATTAGTGAACTTACAGTTTGCTACCTTAATCGGCAAAATCAATTCCTAGAGTGCTGAGATTTGAATAAAAATTAAACCAGTTTCAAAAATAAATTTAGCAATATTTGCAGCACTGAAAATGATTCCAAGGACGATCCAAATGTATTACAATGTGTTGCTTACACCGTTTTAGCCAGGGGCTCTGGTTTCGTCTGAATTTGTCCGTACCCAAGGCGTCAGATTTGGAGATTTATATGATAATGAGGCAGTATCCTTTTCATAAGGGTTTGTCAACATATTTTTGGGACATGTACATGGGACATGTACATGGTACAAAAAATATTTGAAGACAGCAAATATTCAAAATAAGCAATGTAGCTGGCCTCATCGATGCTGGCTTCAATTTAATGTTGCACAACAGCAGCCACTAATAAATGAAAATCATATACAACGCTAAATCACGTGATATCATTCACAAGAAAGATATAAAAATATTATTTTACATGCAAGTGCAAAAATGTGCATCTTCAAACCCGTTGGGTAGGCTACGGCTGATATATCTTTTTCCTGATAGTCAGTTTTGTATGACCATCAGGAATGTTTTGCACGACTGTCAGTTCTGTGTGACCATCAGTTTGGTATGCTGTCAGTTTCGTTTGAAAACATGTCAAACCTTATAATACCTCTTAAAAAAGAAAAACCCCACTAAACCTAAAAAAGATCCTGTCTTTCCGACCAGAAGCAGCTCGTAACCCACCCACGAGGCCATTTTATATTCGAATACATCTAAGAAATATTACAAATAACAAACTACAATCTATATATATACAACTCTTGCTGCTAAATAAGTCAATGTGGATAATCAGGGTGACTATGTCTGCGAATGATTTTAATAACAAAAAATAGCTTCAATCACAATATGATTAATTTTAAGATTACGAAATTGTGAATTTTGCTTTAAAACCAATGCCAGGATCACTAAATGTGTGGATCTCATTTTACAACAAATGTTAGGATTACCAAATTGTGAATCTTAATTCGTAAGAAATCTTTGGGTTACTAAATTGTGAATCTCATTCCACAACCAATGTTAGGACTAAAGTGTAATTCTTACTTCATAAGAAATGTTAGGATTCCTAAGATTGCTGATAAACTTTTTCTTATCTTTTATATGATAATTTGGGATTACTAAAAGTTAATCTAAATATTTGGAGATTTTACATTTCAGATCATATTTCCATTTTAATGTATAACTCTTAAATCTTTACATTGCACAATATCAAATATTGGGTTTACAAGGCCCAACCGTTTCAGAATTTTAGTGAAACAATTCACGCTTTTGAAAACGCTATAATGCTTGGTTAGTTTTGCATCAGAAATGAAACCACAAACCAATGACATTCTAGTTTTTTGTAAAAATATTGACAATGATAAAAGTACCATTGAATGATTTTCCTTCCAAAATAAAAAAATCTTTAGATGTCATGGGGCAAAACCAATTCAATAATGAGATGTTAAATATTTGGATAAAAATGTCAATTCAATTGACTTGGCAAGCAATTTACATTCAACGCTTTTACCTGGATTCATTTCAGAAATAGGCTGTTTACAACAGCAGGACTTTAGTTGCTTAATCGACAGTGCCAAAGAGCAATGACATACAACGACATACAGCAGAGGATGTCTTGTTTTTACAAGCGTTTTCATACCCTAAACATATTCTTTTCATTATAAAAAGTTAATCAGTGATCAATACTCTTCTCAGATATTAAAATTGTCTCCATCATTTGCTTAGACCTGTTGAATTGATTCCCCAAACTCTCAACGTATTGCATCGTCGACGTTTTCCCCCAAATACCAAAAAACTTGAATATTTCGGCATGTCATTTCCTATTGAATTGGGAAGATTATTGACCCCTGATTTTTAAAATGTCATTGACGGGAGCGACTGAATTAAGAGCCATAAGCATACTTCATACCTGCCTTCGATCCAACAGCTTTCCTTGATTCCATTTTTCGACAATATAAAACCTTTTATTCTCAGTTACAAACGGTGCCAACATCAGATTGCGCCAGTTTGCCGGTAATGTGTGACATGAGCTTAATTCAATTGGTCCATACGACAGGCATCCATTGAGGCTGAGTTTCAATAAAATTGACAAGTTGCAGCAGTTCTTCATACGACCTTTCAAGATTTTGATTCACAATTTGACGATCAAAGTAATGACCGTAGTTAATGTCCATCTCTCGGGCCCGTTCTATCAGATCCATTAATTCTTCATCCTAAAAGTGAATTAAAATTTGTTTGAAATTAATTGTTATCTATATTCTTGCAATTTGAATATTTCAATGGCAATGTCATGCTTGATAGACTCATCCTAAATAATACCAATGAAATTTTAAAACGCTGTGAAATGTTCATCTCCCGTTTTCACGATTCTCAACCCCGTTCCCGAAATGTTTCCAAAGAGTCGAGATAGCAACACACACCATCTCAAGATATATGACAAATCACAGTTGTAGATTTCGTGGTTAAGGTTAATTTAAAATGTGTATTTTTAGAACAAATGTGTGTGTGTCTACCTATATGGTGCGTGTCATTATCTAGACGACGATCTAACACCGACCCTGGTATCTTTCGCAAGTTTTGTTAATTTATGTTAATTTATGGAATTTATCTAATTTATGGAATCATGTTATTTTATGGAACATCAGCAGGGCTAAATTGCAATGTTTCAACCCTATTCGAACGTAGCAATTTATCTTGTCGAATACCCTGTGAATCCGAACTTGGGGAAATTTTGTAACAATAGTGAAATCGATACGACAATTTTAAAGCGATTTAGCCTTTCAAAACAAAGCGAATTCTCTCAAAGTGAGTCTTAAAAGTAGCGACCAAGTTGGTAAATAATGTATATAATAGTTGGTAAATAGCGACCAAGTTGGTAAATAATGTATATAAATAATAATTAAAACATCACGGTTTATATCAAAATTGATCCAACATAACCACAAAACTAACATTATTGATTTTGGCTTGATAAGATGTTTTGGCATGTAGATATTACCTTGATTCGGACATTAGGATTAAATGGCTCTCCTGATGTCCCTCGTAGCCTTCTCAGTTGATCAAACGACGGTAACGTTACGAAAACAACATAAGGCCGTAAATCTGAATTTTTCAAAACTGGCAAAGCCTAAGAAAAAAAGATGTAATCTAATTGAATGTTTTATAGAATTAACGATTAAACTGGAAAGTTGTCAGTTCGCTTTTTCTGTTTTATCAATGGTATATGTATATGGTATGTTTGATCTAAGCAATTATTAAACGTGATTATGCTGACTACAATCACAACCAAATCTAGACCTTAATACGTATAATATGAAAAGAAATATGAATAAATTTTACAGACGTTAATGTTCTACGTTTGTTCTACAAATACAAAATTGCTCTTAAATCAAATATACACAATCTAACGACATTATTTAGAAATATTCGCTGCATTTAAATATCAAAATGTTTTGAACATATAAGTAACTTGTGTCTCTTAGAAAAGCAGAAAGAAAGATGTTTAAAAACCGTTTTTTAAATTTATCAAAAACTAGAAGGCCATCAACATCACCACTATGCATTAAACATATTATTTTATATTGCTAACTTATATTATATATATAACTTTCATTATGCTGTTATTAAAATGTGCAGGATTAACCTTTTCATTGGATTGAATTTATTTCCAATCAGCAGGAAAATACCATCTAAATTTCATTTTGCCGGGGGTAGCACTTCTAAACCAACTTAATTTAAGAAATCAACTTACGTTGAAATATCTGAAATTTATGAAAAGTTGTGCCTGTATTTACCTCCTGGAAATATTACGTTTTACAATATTTGGCGATGGGTCATATGACCCTTTCCCGGGGGTGAACAGGTTAATCAAATTAAGTAGCTTACCTGGCAATGTAAATTAAGAACGCACACTTTATTACTGTTCGTGACTGTTCTAATTGCATCAATGCTAGTTCCGTAGTAATGGCCTTTGAACTGGCCATATTCTACGAATTTGTGTTTTTCGATATCACTCTGAAATGTGGATTCTGTTATAAAATAATAATCTTTGCCATCCAGTTCGCCTTCTTCTGGAGGCCTGCTTGTGTCTAAAAATAAAGCAATCCAGCTTAGATATATAGATATATATATATAAAATCAGTATATTGATTTGTCCGTGGTAAAAGTGCTCAATACATATAAGTAGAGCGTAGTATACATAGAATAAAAAAAATTCAAACAACTATATTCATCTCTACAAGCCTGAGTCTATCACGAAACAGGCTTGTAGAGATGAATATAGTTGTTTGATTTTTTTTTATTCTATGTATCATGCATATATATATATATATATATGTACTGTAAATTAGAGTAAGGAGGTTGTAAGACACCCAAGTAAGAATTTTCGCAGCACTCTGTTGCCTTTCTGACTTATGTCTTCATCAAAGTGTGACTTGCAAATGTTTGGCAATTATTTATATTATTGACCAATATATTTAAAGTTTATTAATTTGAAGAACTGCAGAAAAGTGGCCACTCTGTGGTGAAATTCAGGATGTGCGTTTATTACTTTTATATAAATAATGTTTGGCATTTTAATTCAAATATTACATAAGTATCAATTATATATATATGTTTGGCAAATTGCTAATCTAGATTTGTTTTCAAAAGGGCCCATATGGATTACAAGGACCACGTGGAAAGGATGGATTTGATGGAGCGAGGGTAAGATATAATTATTGTGTCCAGCTTCATTTGAAATTTTTAATCTTTTTTTATTTATGTTTACTGATAAAGATTTCCTTTGAATATATTTTGCATATATTTTTCAATATTTCTCATTGACTACCCATTAAAGTATATCGATGTCGAAAATTTTCTGTTAAAATTTTATTTTTGATTTATTTTTCAGGGACCTGTTGGAGATCCAGGTGTCATAGGACCTGCTGGACCTGCTGGACCACAAGTAAACACAACTTTTTACATATATATATATATATGTATTTATCATCGTTTTCTCTACCAATATATTTAGTTAATCTTGGTAGATTATGAACTGTACATTACGGTAAAAAAGCCTCTCAACCTGATATTATCTTCAGAGTATGTCTTCTCATTTTACTTATATTAGCCTATATTATACATATAGGCTAACGTTTATATGGTGTTTTATTGAAATTAATGGAAAGATATTTGGAGAATAATAAGCTGGCAAGAAACAACTTCAATTCTAAACACACACTGGTGCTTTTCAGACTTGGTGTCCTCGTCTGCCTAGGCTAACATACGTGTATAGGCCACTTATTGTTTGCAATTTTTCCATAATTCAGGAAGGATCTGAATTTGCTACATATTTGAAGCGAAAACCTCTGTGTTTTGATAGGCCTGTCGATGACTTAAATCCTTTTCCTTATTTAGGGTCCTGCTGGTAGATCTGGTGCTCAAGGACCATTTGGTTGGAAGGGTTCAAAGGTAAGTTTATCTATTTTTCATGTTTTGTAATTGTTCTAAAATAAAATTTATATTTCATATTACGCACACAGGAAATTATATTTATGCAAACCATGAAGATGCATGGCGATTACATTTTTGTGGCTACATTTTTGTGGCTACATTTTTGTATTTCATTGTTAAGCTGCCTTTGCTTAGCTGCCTTTGCTTATTTACTACACATAAATATATATATAAACATTATAAAAATGCATAAATATGGATGTTTTTATAATCTTGACTGGTATATTTATTTTTCATTTCAACATCTTTAGGGTACAGTTGGTGCCAATGGTGATCAAGGGGATCAAGGAGGCGCTGGAATTAAGGTTTTTATAATTAGATATAATTATTATTTTGTTTCATTTATTTCATCATTTTAACTGCTGACTAGCCCCGCAGTATCTTTTTGCATTTGTTGACATATTTCCATGTTTTGTTTGTTTTCCAGCGGATTTCTACAATTTTTTACAATTTGAGGTGAAAACATCTTCATTCGACACAGCCTTTGTCTCTTATCCTTTTGTGAAGCGAACATTTGTTCAGAATAGCTCAGAATGTTTTCAGAAAGTATTTGTTGCTCAAAATGTAATGAACGTTTGAGGTTTCGGGAATTTCCGATGTTAACTGAAAATAGTTGATTTACGGAAGATTAGATTTCATCCGTGCCAAATTTGTTTCATGAAAAAGTTTTCAAAACGATAAAAATACATATGGGAACGAATGGACAATGAAATGTTTCATGCTTGAAAAAATCTTGCTGATTTTGTTAAATCCGTTTTTTAAGTTTGTTTATAGTTTTGAGATTTAGTTATTGTGAATCAGCAAGAGTTTTTCCCTGTTTTCGTATTTTTTTGTTTTGTTTTTTTTTTTAAATTTGTTTAATACTTTTATATTTCTTTTATCTCATAGGGTTATCCAGGAGAGAAGGGAGCTCAAGGAGATGTTGGTGCCACTGTAAGTCTATTTGCCTTGAGTTAACAATAAATTGTTTATTTTATATATATTTATTTGTATCATTACTTTATGTTATATATATGTGCGAAATGTGCACATTTATATATTAACTTGTTATTTGTTATTTGTATTTTAGGGCAAATCAGGCAAAGTTGGAGAAGTAGGACCACAAGGACCTCAAGGAGCAAGGGTAATAGGACTGTGAAATATTTATTAATTTGAATAATTTTTGTGACATTGCATTGTAGCATTGTCTACCACAAGTTGCGTGGGGATATAGTTCTCACGAGACACAAGCAAAGACTCGACAAGGTTTTTATTTGATTGGATGCCCCTAAATGACGTTTGTTGAAAGTGATTGATCATTCCGGGTATAAGTTGTATGCTTCAAATTTAATAATTTACACTTAAATATTTGTCTCGTTGCAAAAGTAAAACTTTGCACACCGAAGCTTCTAGTGCTTTATTGTGTTTATTGTGTTTATTGTGCTTATAGAATACAGTTTATTCACAATGGTAACATTATATACATAAGCATTCTATGAGTAACCTGATAGATTTATGGACATTTCTCAGAAAAATTCTTTATTTTGACAGGGTGGAAGAGGAAAGCAAGGATCGGCAGGAAAACAAGGAGAAGTTGTAAGTTTTAGATAGATTTAATAATTGTAGAAAAATACTTTTCAATATAAAAATGCCCATGCAAACAAAGCTCTTGTTGATGGCAAAGTAATTAAATTGAGGACAGTGAAGTTTCTATTGAATATTTTAATTTGTTTCTTTAAATTTCTATCAATCATATTTTGTTTAAAGATTACGCATTAACACATGCATATATATATATATAATATATATATATATACATATACATAGAATAAAAAAAATCAAACAACTATATTCATCTCTACAAGCCTATACTCATCTCTACAACTATATTCATCTCTACGAATTTATAATATATATATATGTATATACTTTATTGCATGACATTTGAAAGTATGCCTGATATTATGTGAAAGCATTGTTATTACCTTGTTGAATTTTTCAGGGTAACGGCGGTTACCGAGGATCAGATGGTTTACCTGGCTTGGCTGGACCAAAGGGTGCTGCTGGTATTCCAGGATCTCGCGGAAGCAAAGGTCAACCAGGAGAAGCAGGTGTACAAGGAGCAGAGGGTACGCGAGGTGTCGCTGGACCCCAAGGATCCCCAGGAAAGGAAGGTCAAGCAGGAAGTAAAGGAACGGGGGTAAGGGGCAGTTAAAAGTTAACTTTTATTTACCTTGCTAGATTTATAGAATTGCGGGTTATTACAAATTTTTGTTGTAGTTTTGAATATATATACTTAAATTATATATATATATATATATACATAAATAGATATGCATACTTAGATAGGTGAACAGTTTTTTTACAATTGATTGTAAAATTGATTTTTAACAGATCTGAATTTTTATGTATTTAAAATTCATCGGCTTGCTTCTTCTAAATATTTTTATAATTTTAAAATTATTTTACTTTTTCGTGTTTATTAGGGCGCTATTGGACCAGCAGGAGCTCAAGGTTTAGCAGGACCTGAAGGCGCTCAGGTACGTAATGATTTGTGGAATTTTTGAGTGACTTCATATTTAATTTTACTCTTGATTTTTTGCAAGAAGAGTCTTGCGTATTTTATGTGCAGAGTTTACAAAGATATTGTGGTGCCAGTTTTCTCAGGAATTTGATAACCAACTTTTTGAACCCAAAACTAATCAGTCTATCAATTATTTTTCCACAAGCCCTTTCTCGGGAGGTTGACTTGTATGTAGTTTTCCAAGCCAAGTATATATCTATATTTATTTTAGAAATTTCGTTTTGTGTCTTGGCTTCAAAAGAGAGATATTTCATGAGGACATATCATTGTTCAGCTTTTACGTAATTTTCTTAGATTAGAAGCTAAAACAAATATATATACATGTATTAATTATTTACATATATATATATATATATAATTTTAATTCTTTTTAGGGATCCCAAGGACCTCAAGGTATACTTGGACCTGAAGGACCAAAGGTATTTATTTTTAATGAATTGCTTATTTCCTCTGCGAGACCTTTGTTTATTTTTTATTTATTGTTTCTTTTAAATATTCAATGACCAGTTTTTCATTGTGAGAATTCATGTGTCTCTATGCTTCATGCTTTTAAAAGCTGTTGAATGTAAATTTATGTTGTTTTGTTTAATTCCATGTAAATGTATCAATTGTTATCCCATTTATGCAGTGATGTAACCAGTGTCGCTACTTTGCACAAATAATTCTGTTCAGGAACATTTGTCTGGATTACTTAAGTTAATCTTGAACTTGTAAGACACTGCCAACACATTATTGTCAAATAATAAGGAAATTGTTTGTTGTAGGGAGAAACAGGGCAACAAGGATCACGTGGACAAAGTGGAATCAAAGGAGATTTTGTAAGCATCTTATCATTATGACATTTTATTATATATATATTCTCTAGGGTCCCTAATAGAAGACCCCTTTTTATTTAGTCCCCCTTTTGTATTATTATATTTATCCACACCACCCAGCAATATTATTCAGACCTGCAAAACTTTCCAACTCCATCTTTATTCAGACCCTCCTACCATTGAAAATTCATGAAATTTCCAGCCACCCTTTTACTTCGACCCCCCCCCCAATAGGCCCCCCTAGAGTATACAAATCTTTGTACATGTATTTATATTTATAACATTTGGTTTTGAGGTTATCTTCCGCATAGATATGAATATATGTTTTGTACTAGTCAAGAAAGACAAAGTAGATTTTTAAACATTTTAAACAAGTAGATTCTCCTAATAACTATTAAAATGTATTGTTTGTTGCATGCTGAATTTTTAATTATGACAAATCAGTGCAATGTTTTTTATTTAAATCACATTTGTTTTGTTCGATTCTTTCCTAGGGAAATGCTGGATTACGTGGACCTCAAGGACCCCAAGGTTTAGATGGTGCCCCAGTAAGTACTATTTTTGAATTTGCGTTTATCATTTTTTCCACCTGATTGAGGTAAATGTGGGGCAGAACTTTATATTAATTTAGATATTTCAATGTGAGTTTGTCTTAAAAGTTACCCCCTGTGCTACCCCCTGGAAAATAAAAGTTAGATAGGATTGGCATGCCTAGCAGAAATAAATCTCTGCATGAAAGGGTTAAAACATGTTTACTTTTATTAAGTTACTGGTTGTTTCAAATATGATGGAAATATATGTATGTAAATATATATAAATTTTTTCTCCCAGAGCGTAAAGAACAGGCTATTCAAGTTTTTTGTCACACCTTTTTAGGGAGCCACTGGATTACCCGGACAAAGAGGACCCCCAGGACCAGCTGGAGATATCGTAAGTGACATTTTGAATGTTGTTAGTAAATTATGTACTTTAATGTTCTCTGCAATGTACAACAATAAGGGCTTAAATTGTATTGACGTAAATGTAAATTAGCAAATTACAGCTGGTTAAGGTTATTATTTATTATATAATTATTATGTATATATACAGAACAATCAGATTAGTTTTAGAACACTGTTGTAAAGAGAGAACTGCGATTTGTAAAAAGAATTAAACATGCACCCATTTCAATATATTACGTTATATTATCAATAATTTGATGATATTTGTGGCACTTTCTCAGCCTGGCTCAGCAATTTCTAATTTGTTTTTATGTGGCAAGCCTCGCCAATAGTACAAGTAATGTAAGTAGCTGATTGTGTACCAGCTAGGCAAACTTTTCTGAAATGACACATTTGCTTTCTTTGTAGGGCCAACGTGGACGTGATGGAGACCCAGGTAGAAACGGTGCACAGGGAATCAAGGGAGAACCTGGTCAACTCGGAAATGCTGGAAAGGCAGGACAGAAGGGAGCAAGAGTAAGTGTTTTCTGTGTATTGTTTTTACAAGAATGTTAACAAACAAAACATTTATATTTATGTGTAAATATATATATAATTTTTTTAATATTTACATCACAAAGTCTCTTTATAAATGTTCTGCTTAAATAAACATATATTTAATTATCAATTAATTAAATTATTTTTGTATAAATTGTTTTGTTCCATGTGTTGTTTGTTCGTTTATTACAATTTTCAAAATTAATTTACAGGGAACACCAGGATTTCTTGGTGATCAAGGTGCTGCAGGACCAGCTGTAAGTATATATCTTTTCTATTTCCAAGATCTTTCAAAATGGTTACGTAGAATTTTTATAACGCTGTATGACTAGTTTTAAGAAGAAGGAAGCATTGGGCATATAGCAAACGTGGTATTAAAAATCTTGAAAAGAGGGAAGTATCAAGATCATTTGGGAATTGGACATAGATCGCAAGATTACTTCACTTTGTTCAATAAAATTATCTCGCTTATTTACAAAATTGATTATATTACATAACGTTTTATATTGATAGGGACAAGCTGGAGCCCCAGGACAACCAGGAAAAGATGGTAACCAGGGCGCATCGGTAAGATATTTCGTTAATAAGTAATCTGTTAAGATATTGATGAAAGTGCTACAAGCTTTATGACGTGTTCTATTAGTGAAAAGAAAGATTGATGTTGGCAGTTTACTCGACTTGCATGTTTTGTTAATTTGTGTGTGAAAAATTTGCATTAAATGTCTTAGCCTTTCACACATATATACTTTATTTGTAACCTTGTATACCTTTATGCATCAAGGCACTGACTTGGCTAAAACCAGTGACGGCCAACACATAAGAAATAGGCATTATTTTTAAACTGCCACCAAAAGGCATGATTTTCAAATGTCAAGCTTTTTGCTACAATTCAAGATACATCGAGCATTTCTAATTATATATATTGACTAATTAAATTTAAGATGAATTTCTTTACCTTCAGGGAGTTAATGGTAAAGATGGAAGTGCAGGATCCCCTGGAGCTGAAGTAAGTTCAATAGCTTTCAATTTGTCTTTTTATATTTTTAGAAAGATAAACAACACAAAGAAATTGTATATGCTTTAATATTATTCTTCATGAGCTGAAGACTTGCCACATTATCAAATGGATAGGCAACTCAACTATTGTTGCAATGTTAAAATCAATTTTACAATTTATTGCACTCTTAAGCATATGAGAGATTACATTTTCATGTTGTTTCAAATGATAATGTTTGGTTAATTTTGCTAATGTTTACATTGTCATTGAGTCTGGCAATCTTCAAGTTAATTTACTGATTAGAATATTTTAAATCATAGAATTAATTTCTACAAAGCATTTTATGGAGCTAAATATCACGAGGTATCACATGATTTGCTGTTCGGATCTACAATTATTATTTTATTGCTTCTAGGGTCAACAAGGTTTCCCAGGTTCCGTTGGACCACCTGGAGAAGTCGGAAGTACTGTAAGTATTCATTCATGCTTACTTAAATTGTTCTTAATTTATTAATGATAAATATAAATACATATTCATTTGCATGATCTTTTACATGACATTTATTTGGACGGAAATACATTTAATGAAATACTTGACGGGAACATTGTGAAAAAGAATTATACATCGTGTTGGTTAATTTGCGGAAATTTTCACAAGATTTTCATCAATGTTTTTTGTTATATTATGCATTCACACATCAAAGGATGTAATACAATCTTACAAAGTTCTTGAATATTTAATTTCATCGATAGAAGAAACACAACAATACAACTCCAATGAAAGTCCAGTTTTTATAGTTTTGTGATTTCTTATTAGACTGCACGCTTATTTAATTTAAATTTAATTTTTATATTTTATGTATTGTACTCATTGTAATTTAGCTTTTATTTCTGATAGGGCCCACAAGGAAAGCGTGGTTCAGATGGTTCTGCTGGCCGAAAGGGATCCAGAGTAAGTCGTTGTTGCCCATTAATATTTTGCAGAACGTTTGCTTCCATTAAATTCGTTTGATCATTTCTTTCAAAGACTTAAGAATACTTATTCCACCGCGAATACTTTTCCGATAGTTTGCCTGAAATCTATATTAATGAAATCACATGAATTTATAAATTATGTACATAACATAAAATTAAAGTAATATGGACGGAAATCTTTCTTGGTAAATTATAGAGCTTTGCAGGTTTCAAAATCTATCTTTGCTTGGTCATTGTTTGATTTTTAACATTGTTTTCTAGGGTGAACGTGGACCATTGGGAAGTACTGGATTACAAGGACCTCAAGGAGACTTAGTAAGCCAATTAAAGCCATAATAATTAACTTAAGTATTTACTATTCATTGCTGTTCACCCGTATTCACAAATGTGGTGTTTTAGATTAGATGCACATTTGTTTATGGCACCTGTGTTCATCAATATTCATTTGTGTTCATCCCTGTTCACCGTTGTGGTATTTAGAGTAGATCCACATTTAATGTGTAATATAATCTAGTTGATATATTAAAAATGTTTTGTCGTTGTCATTTTGTTTTTCAATTTGTTAAGAATTTTAAAATTCAAAGATGCTGTCAAAAAGAATTTGTGTATGTACAAAAAGAATTTGTGTATGTACAAAAATTGACTTTTTAATTCTATTCGATTGCATTTTAGGGTCTACAAGGTGAAGTTGGAGCACAAGGAGCTTCTGGTGTTGCTGGTCTTCAGGTTTGTTTTAACTTTCTGATTTTTAGCTTAAAATTTTCTTTATTTTCTTTCAATATTTTTAATATATATATTGGTTAAATTTATTTAACACATGCAACATTTATTTAACACATTTATTTAACACATTTATTTAACACATGCAACATATACATAATATATAAATATCTTGTTAACAACAAGATCTTATATTTCTATATGTATATATACATACCATCCATAATGCACTGTATATACAATGAATAAACTAATGATTTGTTTGAGTTATTTTAAATTTCTTTTACTATGTTTCACTCACAAAAAATGAAAAAATATACATGCATAAATACCTGCTCTCTGAATTCATTTCATTGTGAACCAAATATTTTTCTAGGGACCAGCTGGACCAACAGGATCTGAAGGTGACCCAGGAAAAGATGGTGCAAAGGTAAAATAGCCTTTTTTTATTATTCATGGAATTGTCAAATTTAATTTATGATTTAATAAGCAAGAAATTCAGAATCGTTTAAATTTAATGCTCGTATATGAAAATATGCATTCGATGCTTTTACAGATTTTTTCTTTGCATGAATCGAAATTTTGTAAAATAAAGAATTTTGTTAGGTAAAGAGTTAATTGTAAATGTTCAATATTTTCAACTAGCTAAAATCCTAATAGCAGTATTATTTTGTTTTATTATAGGGTGCCCAAGGAAGTGCTGGAAAGAATGGACCACCAGGACCTCGGGTGAATATTTCTGTTCTCAGTTGTTTCAAGTTCTCACACTTTTAAATGTTTTGTATAGGAATTGCCGAAATTGTGCTGTCGATTTACAGTATGCATATATAATATTAGCAATTTTACAATTTTAATATCAGCTATTAATTTATGGCATAAGCAATTTTCGATAAAAGAAGAACTGTCGAGAGATTGGAACCAATTCGATATTTATTTAAATGAATAGGTTCACTATTGTGTGGGAAATAGCAAAACGTTGTAAACATTTTACCCAAACATGTTAACGTGGTTTTTAACTCAATATAACAAGGAAGAATTTTTGATAGATGGGCACCAATTCAATTCAATATTTATTCAAATAAATATGTTTGTTATTATGTAGGAAATATTTCAGCGTAACGGGGCTTGTGTAGTGAAATGTTTTCAAGAGGACATATGGATTACAGTACAATATAAAATAATGAATTTAACACAAAGCTAGTTTAAACTTGATTTAATTTAGTATAACTTTCTTGTTTATGCATTTGTGTAAAATTATACATATTTCTTGTTATTCAGGGAGAAAGAGGACCAAATGGCCTTCTTGGACCAGCTGGTCGCCAGGTTTGTATTTTCAAAACTATATATTTATAAGTTTTTATTTATTTCTAGTTATATATCTACCACTCGTTGTTAGATGGAAAGGCTTATGCAATCAGACAGTAGATTAATAACTTGAATTTTAGTCTTGATTTGTGTGAAAAGATATTCTATTTATGTTGTCTTTTAAAATTCATAAGTATAGTCACTTTTTGTATAGACCATACCAGAGATTGTATTGATATGTATATATATATATACCACGCTAACCTGCTGGTACTATGGGTATTTTATTCAATAGTAAGATTAAACTTGCGTTGTTTATTTGCTTAGGGACTACAAGGTGGACCTGGTGAGCAGGGAGATGGAGGAGAGCCTGGATCAAGAGTAAGTACATATTTTGTATCATGTTTTTAAAGATGTAGCATATTTTGTGTTAATTTAAGTAGTCATCAGTATTACTCAAATAGCCTGTTATTCTGGTCTGACATGGTCTGGGAAAGTACATTTTCTATTTTTTGATAGCTTGATTTCTTCTTTGTGTAGTTTTACTTTACATGATCTTATATGTTTTACCATGCAACAAAGATGAGATGCATAATTGTTGAAAAATGGTTTCTAGGAATTGTATTTTGTTAAAACGTCTGTTTGCAGCTTCCCACTTTTTAAATACACCTAATAATACCATTCATTTTTCGAAATATTAGTGATTAGTGATTAGTATTAGTTAGAGCTTCACAAATTTGGTAAAAACTAATAGATAACAACAGGAGTGAATGTAAAGTTAGTCAGTCTTTCTAGTAAGAATTGCATTTAATTCTAACTACTGTTATCTCTGAAAATCAGCCAAAATGCACAAATTGAACAGGGTAAAATTTAAATTTCGAACGTTTTCTCCAGTTAAAATATAATTTATAAAAATAATTTATTATGTTTGTAGATATAAGTACAATTTATCATTCTAACAATTTTTAGTGATAATATGGTTGTGTTTTTTTTTCTCAGGGAGATAGAGGACCAAGTGGACCAACTGGTTCACCAGGAGCTCAAGGCCCACCTGTAAGTAATGAATTGTGTAACTTTTCTATTGTTTGAATTTGTTCATGTAAAACTTATTTTTGCTGATATGTTATTGATATGTTATTTACGAACAAAAATGTATATAAATGAAAAATAATAAAATAATAAATATGATGGAACTAACTACCAGTGGTAGTTTATCCCTTATATTTTGTGTTTGCACCTTAAATTTCACTGCACGTATTGAAATATAGTGCCTATATATAGTGGCTCTTATTTGATGTTTGTGTATTTTAGGGACCACCTGGACAACCTGGAACTGGCGGAAGACGTGGAGCAAGAGGACCACTGGTATTTTACAATATTATATATATACTGTCTGGTGCAAATTTTTAGAAATATGTCAATTTTGAACATGAGAAAAACAGGAAATCTGAAAATTAGTTAATTTATTGTGAAATGAAATGTGTTTGGTTGGAAAACAAATTTTTTATCGTAAGCATGTCTTGCATTTTTATTTTTCAAATGGTTTTACGAAATGTAGGCTGACAAAAACTGTAAACATTTGCTAATATTATTTTTTTTAGATTAAATTGAATAGTTGTGGTTAGAATAATATGGATGCTAAAAAAGAGCATTGTTCACAGATAAAAGGAAATTACTTCATGAGCGGTTGTTTTACTTATTATCTGAGCGAATAGAGATGAAGTCATTATCGATTTGAGATCGATATATATATATATATATATATTTATGTATTCAAAATGAATCGCCAGTGCTTTTGTTTTTTGATGAAGCAAAAGGACGTTTTTCTGAAAGGATTTCTTTAATGCTATGTTTTTATATTTAGGGGTCCAAAGGCCCTGATGGTGAAGATGGAAGCAATGGATTGGCTGGATCTCCAGTAAGCTTTTTCATGCAAATTTTGAGTTTTATATCCAGGCTGTTTTAGAAATAAGCTTTAATAAACAAATCTAATCCGCATTTATTTAAAAAGTAACTGCCTTTTTATTAAAGACGTTTAATATTAATTGACAAGACTCATTTGGTGTTTGTTGAATAGATATATACTATTGTAAATATACGATTGTCTTTGTTTGGTTTTGAGTAATGAACATTGAAATGTTTGAAAATTTATTACAAATTCAAGTCGACTTCTTTTTTTCAGGGAATGCAAGGAAGAACTGGAAGAGTAGGGTCATCAGGATCAAGAGGAGAAAGAGTAAGTAAAATGTTTTTTTTTAACATTACAAACTTTATCTTAAAAATGATTTTTTTGAACAGAACCTCTGTCATATGTAAAATGTCGAATTTCAAGACTTTTGCATCAAAGTAAAATTATATTGTATTACTTTATATATACAGTATCAAGCACTAATGATGTAGCTTGAATCAGTGAAACTTTTCGAAATATTTTTTGAATGTTTTTTTCAGGGTGCCGATGGTGCAAATGGTGCCCCAGGTCTCGATGGACTCATTGGAGAATCTGTAAGTTGACTTTTATAAAGATTTTTTGCGTTGGAAAGTGGAAAGTGGAAAGAACTCTTAAATATCAAAGACGAACAAATTATATTTTTAATAATGTTTTTTATCATTTATAATTTGCCTGTTGACAATCAGTACACTTTTAGTTCAAATTGCAGGGAATAAATACGTGAAGATTTAGTTTAGAATTCAGAGGGAAAGGTTGCTGAGTATTGATGAGGTATTCTGTATTATTTTAGGGTGCAACTGGTCCTCCTGGCTTACCAGGACGAAACGGAGCTCAAGGTGTACCAGTGAGTATACATACATACATACACATACAGATACTTGTTTCACTTTTTATCATTTGCGGAATGAAATACTACCTGTGATGTATATAGGTATTGTACATTTTTTATGCGCTGTGTAATGTTTAAGTAAAGATCGTTTGTTGTGCCATCTTTACAATAGAAATAAAATACTGTGCTTCGTGGAATCTTCAAAATTTTAAGGGAAACACAGTTGAACAATTATAACGGTTTTTGGAAGATTTTGTAAGGAATAATGCACCCCCAGCCAGGAGTATTTCGACCAAAATGCAATGAGGGGACATTTTAACCAAAATTTCTCCCGTAGGTATTTTAATCAAGGTGTATTGCAGGGGTAGCTTAATCGAAGTGCAATTCAACCTGTATTGGAATTGATATATCTTGGTATTACACGCTATCACACATATAGCAATATATATATATATTTTTGAATATTGTAACAATTATTGATATTGTCTGTCTTATAAATTTTAATACAATATATCTGATGGCTTTATGATATCTTTTCCCTAGGGACCATCCGGTCCACCCGGAACAAGAGGTCTAAAAGGTGGATCTGGAGACTCAGTAAGTGCCCATTTAGTTATTTTTAATATTTTATGCATAAGTACATTTATGCACGTTCTCAATTTTAATTTTATTGTAAATTGTAAGTTTTATTGAACTTTAATTTAACAATTTATGTTTTATACCTACTTTAAATATTAAGAAATAATAATTTGCCAATTTCAATAAATCCATGAAGTTTCTTCTTTACTGTTGTGGTAAAACTCGATAGTGGATGTTTCCTAAGTTGAAGTAGTTGTGTTAGATCAATGCTTATACGGTAGATGTAATAGACCTTTTCGGAAATAGAGCCTGGTTTCGAGGCTAGTGCTGTATTTCCACAGAAAATGGTCATGATTGCCTCTTTCTCTCGCGAAGGACCCAAAAGGCATCGAAGTTCATACTTTTTTTGCACTTATGGGAATTTCATCGATTTTGAAAATGAAGCCGGAGCTGTGACACAATAGAACGACTCTTGTTTCAGAAAAGGTCTATTGTCCTCTATTCTCATGATTGTATTTTAAAAGTGCTCATATGATATCTTTTGTTATTTTTATAACTGCTCACGTGATATCTTTATTTATTTTTAACAGGGCGAAAAGGGTGAAGCTGGACGACCTGGTGGTACTGGACCAATAGGAGTACTCGTAAGTATTGGGAAAATTTTGCAATTAAAGTATGTAATTTGGAAATTATAAAAGATTTTTAAATTGTCAGAAATCATTACGAACATAGTTTTAAATTGTCTTGCTTTGTAAAGTCCCTATAACAATGTAATGCATTATCATGGTTTAGGACGTTAACAAATAACACTTTTGTTTTCGTTTGCGCTTTCGTTTTAAAAAGAACACATTCCAAATATTAATGTTTTCTTTGCAGGGAAATGACGGACAGAAGGGAAGGCGTGGTGAGATTGGACGAATTGGAGAATCAGTGAGTTTTAACGTTTTTCAGCAAAAACCAGAAAGAATTAAATCCATGCGTATATTTTCATAATCTACAAAAATACATAGTCTATACCATAAAATATATATATATATATATATATATACATGTCTACAATAGTCTATACCATAAAATATATACATGTCTACAATAGCGAAAAAAGTTATATACAAAATTCCATTTCTATTTTTAAACATTCAACAAATTCATTTTATAACTTGTACACGAACTGTTGGATTTTGGTTAACTTTTTAATTTTCTACAGGGAGAACAAGGAGCTCAAGGAGCCATCGGACCAAATGGACCACATGGCCCAATCGTAAGTATAAGCATACAAGATATATAATATATATACATTAAATAATAAGTATATATATACACATACGATAATAACATTGATGCTTAGGAACTACATTTCTTGTTGCTACGCTACACAGTGATCGTCAGTTGTTTTATTATAATTCGATCTTCTTTAATGACATAGAGCATTATTTTATAGATAACTAAGACCTGTCTGTATATATACACATAAGATATTTTTCTTTTCACGGTTTGAAATTTGATAGATGTGAATCAAAGTAATTGTTATTTTAACCCCTGGATGTATTTTAATGAACAGAAAATTATATATGTGTTAGTTTTATTGTGCAGTTGGTAGGACAAACAAACTTGAATAAGAATCATTTAAGAGTCATATTAATATTAATAGATAAGATAATAGACAAATATAGATAAGCAATGTTTTTATTGGGTGGTATTTTTTTCGTATTTTTAAAAATACGTATTTTTTTTATACATTACATGTATACATTTCGTGTTCTATGAATGTAATTGATATTGATATTAAAACTTATTATTGTTAAATTCTATCACATGCGTTTGCCCATAAAGATATATATATAACGTTTTACTATAAATATCAAATGGAGTTATAAGGTTAAAGTTCATTTGGCCCTTGCCGGGGTTAAAAGGTTAAAGTTCATTTGGCCCTTACTGGGGTTAAAAGGTTAAAGTTCATTTGGCCCTCACAGGGGTTAAAAGGTTAAAGATACTTCACTTTCAAAGTTCTCTGTTATAAATGTTATGTAATTATGGTTTTGGTTAATGTTAAATCTAAGCTTTCAATTTTGAAAAATGAATTTTTCTGTGATTAGATCTCCTATGCAGTCTTGTTTTGGCATTGCGTTGTCTTTATTCGCCACAAAGTTGTGCAAAGTAAACTTTTTTGAGGATTTGTTTGTTGATTATAATGATATACTTCAGTATTCAAATGAATAAATGAGTATTTGTTGATTACAGGGACCTCCTGGACCACCAGGACCTACAGGTACTACAGGAAAAGACGGGAAAAGGGTATGTTTTCTAACGTATAGAAAATATGTAAAACAACATCTTCAGCGTCATATTTGTATTTATTATACTGATACATTTTGGAGATGACCATGATTTCAAGTTTATGCAAATTTATGCATTAAATTTATGCAAAATTCGTGCAAATTTATGACATCGTTTGATTGTTGCAAGTTTGAAGGATGCAAATTCCTTTGGTACTATTTTTTGAAGAAAAGTACTTTTTCGCTTCGTAAGAATGTATCTTAAAGTTATGCCAGTCGCCGAATAGTTTCATCAGTTTGTTTGAGAGGTTATTTTCTCTATTTCAAATGGACTTATCAAGAATAAATTCTAGCTAGACAAATCGTTGAGCGACTGTTACTTGCATATACCATCATGCATTTCGTAGTAAACTTGATTTTTTACTGAATTGAAATTTAAGCATATAAAATATCAGGCTTGGGAAGTCTGTAGAGAACTACAGTTTGTATTACATGTTACATGTTCTTGCTGTTGCTGTTTTGTGTTCAAACTTTTGTTAACAAATATGTATTATGATCTATTGTATTTAGATTCATTAGTATTATTTACGGCCCAAGCCAGATATTAGACCCTTGGGTCATGTAGAATGCAATTTTTATATCTAATTTTATTATATCTATTAGTATGTAAACTTTTTGCATTCTCGAATAAATATGATGATGATTCGTGTTTCTTATCTCATTAGGGACCAAGGGGTGATGTTGGAGACCCTGGAGTTAGAGGAGGACAGGGAACTGAGGTACGATGTTTTATATTATATATATATTTTATATTTCGATATTTGCTATTTTATCTTCTTGTTAATTTTTGAAAAACATTTATATATATGAAGAGAAATTGACTTCTATGTTGATAGTCACTTTGAAATGTGATCTGATTATGTTATTTTTTTTGCAAGATGAGGTCTTGGAGCTATCAATTTATGTATATATATATATAATATATATTAATGAAGGTAACGCTTAAGAAAAATGATACAGAAACTAAAAGCTTCAGATAAACAAATAAAAATAATTTTTCCTGAATGTTTCTTATGGATATTTGAAGATTGCATCTAGTGGCGTGATACCTATTATGGCGTGATCTTTTTCATGACTTAGTATTTGTTAAGTTAATGAAGAAAAGACTAACCGAAGTGCACCTTTTTATGTTCGCAGGGAAAAGCCGGAAAGGATGGAAATGCAGGAAACCCAGGAACACCAGGAAAATCCGTAAGTGTGAAATGATATATTTAATAACGAATACATTGCAGAAGAAACAAATCCAATATGGGAGAATATGGAATAGTAGATAACAGTTATGATTTTTTTGAAAAAAGGAACACACAACATGACAATTGATTTTAGTTTAACATATCGTAGACTAAAATATTGTTTTATTTAATGTTTGAGACATGCATTTCATTGTTTGAATGTTCAGGTATTTTATTCAATGTGCTTTGGTGATTTGACGATTAAATGTTTTTTTCAGGGATTACCCGGAGCCCCTGGACCAATCGGAGCCCAAGGAAACCGAGGACCAGCCGTAAGTATTCTCTTTAGATGGATTGTTAAAATGCTTGAGATTCATTTCTGAATCTCATTTTTGAGATTCAAATGTGGGGATTCATGAAAAGTGAGATTTAAGGGAGAATGGATTTCGGTGCTGCTACTTTGACAAATAACTGTTTAATATTTCGTCAGGGGTTCTTTGCATGGCGGTATTTCGCAATCAACAACAATCTTGCTCAATAACGACTGCATTCAACGTTGTATTTATATATATATGCCAAGCTTTTTATTATTATTTTCTGTATTTTTGTAGGGTAACATTGGCAGCCCTGGTTTTATTGGAATTTTGGGAAAGAAAGGAGGAAGGGTACGGTCACCGTTTTTGATTTTTTTGCAAACATTTTTTTCTTTCATGTTTATATATATTTAATGTCTTTGTAAAAGTATGTTTAGTAACATTCTGATAATAGCAAAAGCTTGAAAGGCCTCAGTGTGCTTAATAATTTGAAATATTCTTGAAACTTTGTATCTGCTTCGTTTTTTTGCATCTAACATAGTATCTTTTTATATATACTATGGTATATATACACGTGTGATTTTAGAATTTATTTTATTTCACTAGCGCATATTTTCTACTAGCGTGAAGCAAAATAGGTTTGGAGTATGGGTTTACTTGCCTAAATGTATATTTATACCTCGCAGGGGTATCCAGGAGTAGATGGTAGAGATGGAAACAATGGCAAGCAAGGATCACAAGGAAGGACAGGGCCTCAAGGGCCTGCTGGATCAATTGGAGATCCTGGTGCAGCCGGAAGCAATGGTCTGCCAGGAAATAATGGATTGCCAGGAAACGATGGCCGTCCAGGAGAGAAAGGAAATCGAGGAAACACGGGACTACCCGGTAAAACTGGAGATGAAGGAAAGCCAGGAAAATCGGGAGCTAAAGGAGATGTTGGAGAGAACGGATACGGCGTAAGCTATCAAAATTGTTATCTGAAATATGTGTTTAAAATATATATAACTCTATAAAAATGTGTGCGTTATGTATATATATATATATACATACATTCCTTTGCATATATTTAGTATCGAATGGCCAACTTCTTGTCTCGGTGAATCATGTTTGTGATATGATTTACGTTACGAACAAAATACCATAACGAAAATTGGTTTGACTTCATTATTTTTCTGGAATAGATTATTTTCAAAACTATATTATTTATATATAATGTACATAAGCCTGTGCTATTTGATAAGTTCGAAAATTTCATCTCATTGAAAGGGTTGATTCTTCTATTATTTTAGGGCAAGCCTGGTAAGGAAGGATCGCAAGGACCTCGAGGACCAAGAGGAGATACTGTAAGTAGAATGTCACAGTTAGCGTGATAACTGTGCTATTTTCAGGATTGACAAAAAAAGTTACGTAATGGGTATAGGATTCATAACTTGGGTATAGATAAGTATTGGGTTGGCATTTTGCACTCTATGTATGTGTGTTGACACCAATGGATTTGTTGGGCCTCCGTAATGGTGTAATAATGTTCTCTATTGATTTACGTGCCAACCCTTTTCTAGCTGAGCAGTTGACCGTGGAAATTGATTCTATATTCAGCATGAGTCGCAGGAGATCGGAGATATTTCAAAATCAAACGTATACGTACAAATTTTTTCCTTCATTATGCAAGCTAAAATGTTTCTCTTTATTGTTTTTAATCATTTATTCGTAGGGAGGTGAAGGAGCTGCTGGAGTGCCTGGTGGAAGTGGGGCAATCGGACGAAAGGTAAACAATTTACAAGATTTTGCACAATTCGTAACGAAATTGTTTTTATGTGGAAAGCATAAATATTTAATATTTATTAAGAACGAAATTTTATTTGATAATCGTGCTTTCTGCTGTTGTATTTTAAAAGAGCTTTGCGTGAAACCTTTCTGCTGTTGTATTTTAAAAGAACTTTGCGTGAAACCTTTCTGCTGTTGTATTTTAAAAGAGCTTTGCGTGAAACCTTTCTGCTGTTGTATTTTAAAAGAGATTTTGCATGAAACCGTTCTGCAGTTGTATTTTAAAAGAGCTTTGCGTGAAACCTTTCTGCTGTTGTATTTTAAAAGAGCTTTGCATGAAACCGTTCTGCAGTTGTATTTTAAAAGAGCTTTGCGTGAAACCTTTCAGCTGTTGTATTTTAAAAGTGTTTTGCGTGAAACCTTTCTGCTGCTGTATCATAAATTATTTTTTCGTTTTTAGGGCCTTAAAGGCAATCAAGGTGCAAATGGTATTCCAGGAGGCCCAGGGGATGTTGTAAGTATTATTCTTTCGTATTTATGAGTTGTTCTTTGTCGCTCGTGTTCTTGTGGAGAATTGTACAGAATGTACAGAATGAAAATGTTACTATGACTATGCAATATTTGAAAAGAGATTCTTACAAAAAATGTACAGAATGAAAATGTTACTATGACTATGCAATATTTGAAAAGAGATTCTCGCTTATTTTTGGACACTTGTATTTGTATAAGCGAGAAGGGTTTTCAGAATAATTAGCTAAACAGTGCATATATAATATGAAAATGTCATTTGGGTTTAAAAGTCTATGACTATGCAATAATTGAAAAGAGATTTTTACCTTGTCAGTTAATAAATAAACCTATTTTATATCACTGTGCAAGCTTACTTGTTAATGAGAAATTACGTGAGACTGGGTAGATGTCTTGTGCTTACTTTGCTAAAGCAATATATATATATATATATATATATATTGTATATGCATAACCTGTGTAAAATTATTTTCGGTTGACCGTAATTTGTTCTCATTTGTTTGCAGGGCGAGAAAGGTAACAAAGGATACCAAGGTGTAAGAGGACCACCAGGATTGACTGTAAGTACATAGATTGGAATTGATTTCCAAAATATTGAATATGGTAGTAATTTAAACTTAATTAGAATTTATCTTTTATTCGAGTGACCTGGTTTTGATGCTTGTTATTAAGATGATATGAATAATCGTCAAATGGATTTTGTTGTGTTCATTCTAGTTATTTTATATGTATTGTTACGAATTTCAGAATTAGTATGCGCAGAATAGTATGGTTTGTGTAATAATTTGGATATTTATATTTTATTATGCTATCTATATATGTATACATACTATACTTTATTTTACTTTCAGGGATCACGTGGTACACCTGGACCACTTGGAGGAGCTGGACTCAAAGGACCTTTGGTAAGTTATTTAAATTTCCAACCAAACGTTTGTCCAGTTCAGTGCTAATTGTTGGTAAATTGTGAAAGGAAAGTATCAAAATTGATATAAGATATAAAAGCATCACGTTTTTCGAACATTTTTAAAGTGTGTACATTATTGGGCTACAAAAGATCCCACTTTTATGAAACTAGATATTTGGCTTTAGCCTCATTGTTTTTCAAATTTTTCTATTGTTCTTCTATTGTTTTAAAGATTTTGAGCCTCAGTTTCTTAATTTACATATTCTTAACAGCGTGGGTCTACTGTTTCTTTGGAGCACTATTCGGTTATTTATAGAGCATTATTGCGTTATTTTTAGTATTCAAACGTTTTGCTTTTACATTTATTCGCAAAATATTTTGAAAAGCAACGGGGTAGCTATGTTTAAATCTATTTATGTGGATACGGGAATTTTATGTACCTTTATTTTCAATTTTAACAAATTGCTGTACATTTATTTTAGGGAGCACCTGGTTTGGATGGTAGTAAAGGAAATGATGTGAGTTATTCTTCATATTGCGACACTATGTAAAATTGCTCGTGGTAAAACATGTGTAGGACACAGATATGACACTGAACTGTGTGAAACATTATGGTCATGAGATCGTTTATATTACATTTCAACTGTATCTTTCAGGCAATGTCATACATTTAAAACCAGCATATAAGAACCTATATTATCAAACTTAACCTGACAAATTGTTACTCTGAGGATATTGTTAAAATTATAAGCAAATCTATTTCAAGTAAAATTCCTTTTCAGGTTGAATTTTATATTCTTAAAATTGGAAGTTTCATATATGCGGGTTTTTACTTTACTCGTTTTTTTTTGGTGAACATTATTTGTACAAACTTTTTTCCACTTATTATTGAATCTTCAAATTTTTAAATCTTTGATTCAACTGTATTGTTTTTACACCAAACATGTTTGCATTTTCAATGGAACAAAGATGTGTCGTGTTTTCCAAACGTTTTTTCAGGATGTAGATTAAGATCAAGAATAGTAAATATAGCGAAGAGCAAGGGAGTGAAGCAATTAAATATATAAAAATATATGTATATGCATGAATTCATATTACTGTTCATTAGTATGTAAAATCTTGAATTTAACAAGGTGGTTTTATCTATTTGTTTCGCAGGGTCCATATGGAGATCCGGTAAGCATTCTACTTGATAAAAGCATTGTATTTTGAACATTTCTGAACAAATTTTTACGTTGACGTTAATTAGATCTTTAGGACAAATCATCTTTATTATACTGTAAATGTATAGTTTTACAATTTTGTAGAGAACTGTAAAATTATATAATGATCTATAATTTACTATAAACTTTTTAGGAAAGGAATGTTGTTCTGTTGTGTTTAAGGACTAGCCACGTTTTTAACATTAATAAAATTCTCATAAGTACAAAAAAGTTTAAACTTCAATATCTTTTGAGAGAAAGAGGCAAGAATAACCATTCCCATTTCTAGTTGTTATATATATCTATATCTATATGAATGTATATATATATTCTTTTTAAATGTTTTTTTCTATTCATTTTAGGGTGAGCATGGAAAACCAGTAAGTTTTTTATCTTTTATTGGTTTCATGTTTTGTTGATGAAATTTCTTCCTTTCTGTATGATCTAAAAATTTCCATAGATGGCCAAATTATATAATTGTCAAGAAACTGCATATTTTAGTAATAGGTTACAAGCGAAATTTTGTGATTTTGTCAGCAACTTTAATTTGAAACATTCCCTTGGATGGATGTCCAATTAATTCCTACACATAGTGTGTTTATGTAGGTCGCAAAAATGGCATCAGAATTTCAGCTTTTTTTTCGGTTAGGCAAAACAACGTTTTTCATAGAATGTTTTCAAAAATTAATTTATATACAAGGTCATTATTTTATATTTTTAGTGTTGAAGCAAACTATTACTTTTTCATATTCGACTTTATTAACGTTCAAAGAATTCAGGAGAGCTGCTGTTTACAAACATTAGTTTTCTTGAACATAAATATAAATTTATTTCTCTATTCGTCTTTTTAGGGCCTTCCAGGAGCACGTGGATCCCAAGGACAACCTGTAAGCATTACATTTATATTCAGCTGTGTCTGCACATGTTAAAACTTCTTCTCTCATTATTGGTTTGAAATTTTGCCAATGCTCAAAACAAGTTATCAACTTTAAGATGATTTTAGCACATATGTATACTGATAAATATTTCCTGTTTATAACGCTGGATACCATTTACTTAGAATTGCTTCCTGATTCATATTGTTTTGCATGATTTTAGCAAAAACGTCGTTCTTTTAAGATAAGTACATGAAAAATAGGAAGCACATTTTGATATCTTTAAATGCAGTTTGTCACTATGATTTTTTAATTTCTTTGCTGAACTTTTGTTTTTGTTTTGCTTAGGGACCCCCAGGAGAGATGATGTCAGTAAGTATTCTTGTAGCATTTACATGTAATTGTATATTATATATTTGTATTAAAACAATCACAGATGTTTATATATATTTGTCAAATTAAACCATTTATGGTAGGCATGGTAGTCTAAACTATCACTGCGAAAACCGCTTACGAATTATAAAACAGGGATTACAAACAGTTATTTTTTCATTATTTGCCTTTTTTATATCAACTAAAAATCTTAAAACTTTCTTTTTTTAGGTTTCGAATCAATTTATTGGATATTTGACTGCTGGTGGCCTCCAGAAAGGACCTTCACATGGTCAATATGGACAATATGCTGGTTACGGATATAGATATAACCAATACAGCAGCAAATTGGTAAATTATTTTCTATCAGCGATTTTTATTACAATTATAAATATATATATACATAGAATCTCATATGAAAATGTACATTTCATAGTGTGGTTGAAACTTGGATATTCATTCTGGGTGGTCTTGGAAATATGCCCACATTTGCAAATATGCCCACATTTGCAAAGCTGAAGCGAAGAAGCTTAAATTTTATTTAAGTAAGAGGCTTTAGTTTTAAGTTCGAGACCTTCTACCCAATAATCACCGAGTTATACCCAATGAAACTAAATATATTTCTGATTTTGCAGTCTGCCAAAAATATTACATTTATGTTGGCTTTCCATTAGCAATGGTTCAAAGATACAAAGGATCTAACTTCACATTGAAACTTTTTACATCATCGTCAGACAAAAGCAAAACTACCTGGTGGCCAATGTGCAATTTTAATTGCACGAATTTTGTGCTGTGTGTAATTAAAGAAAATTCATTGTTTCTTTGTCTAGAGTATTGACCGTTTCTTGAGCTTGGCAACTTGATGTAATTTTTTTTTTAAATTGCAGGGCAGCGAAGAAGAAAAGGTTGTTGACAAGGTAATTTAACATTGTTTTTATTTATCTAAAATGCTCATTGTTATGTAATCAAAAATAAATAAAAGACCGTAAATAATTTTTACACAAAGTTTTGACTTGTTTCTTCACTCTTAAAATGTTTGATCTTAAAACGAGGGAAGACAAAATAGTTGTTCTTTCGTATTTAAAAATTCAAGCACTAAATTAAACGAATGAAAATGTTTTTGCAAATTTTCTAGTGCTGTTTTTGTTTCGGTTTTTGTTGTGTTTTTGTTGTAATTTTATTTCGTTTCCTTGCCCACAGAACGTAAAGACATTAAACGAGTATTTGGCTTTATTGAAACATATTGAAGACACAAAATCATTCAGCGGTACACGTAACGACCCTGCAAGAACTTGCAAAGACTTGTTTATGCTTTTCCCAGATAAGAAGAGTGGTAAGATATTAACCTTTTTTCAAAATGATACCAGTTTTTGTTTCTGGTTCATATTTTTTAATAATAATAGCTCTTACTAAATCGACGTAGAGAATTTATGAAAAATGGTGAATCAATTCTGACGAGTAACGTTTCGTGACAGTTTCGTGTTCTTCAACACGTAAATACCAACTTTTCTAGCAAAGAATATCTGAATATCCCCCCCCCCCCAATATCGTTTCCTACCGAACTGCGAAGAATATTGATCCTGTGATGAATGGATAATTAATGCTCTCAAAACAGTCAAAACTTGCTACAGTTGAAATCTGTTATCTCAAACCATTTTGGAACATTCCAGAAGCTCCATCAAGGGAAATGTTTTTCGTTAAAAACATCGAATTTTCGAGACAACAGAAATACGTATGTTACACACGGGATTCAGCATTATATCAGACGACTGAAAATTGAACGTGCAGTATACTATTAATATATTCACTTTCATTTTGGCATCCGTGAAATAAAAGTGGTATATAAAAATAATCTCCTGCTTTTGGCATTTTTCGAAATGCTGAAAACAGTACTTTTTAACTTATTTTTTCAGATTAGCCAAACTGCTTCAATGCTTTGTTCGTCCTTTAATTTTTGGGATAGATTTTTGCAGATCTTGGTTTCGTGTGCCGTTATTGTTTATTATTTGCATACAAAAAATTTATCTAATGTTGTTACAATTTTGTAGATGATTACTGGATTGATCCTAATGAGGGATCTGGAGTTGACAAAGTCCTTGTTTATTGCAACAAGACAAACAGCGAGACATGCATATACCCCAAACAGCCAATAGTAAGACATTTTTTGACAGTTTTAGATAAATTTATAAGATATCATATAGTTTAAGAATTATTATGCTTCTTACTTTTGCTATCACTTCTTTGGTTAATTTCATTGTTGTCTTTGAATCTTTGTACCCACAATTGTCCTAACCTTGCAACGAAAGAGCAACGAGAGAAGGCAATTTTTTGCAGTTTTTATTTGCTAGCCTGGTATGTCAAAATTTCTGTAATACTTAAGGAAAATGTGAATTTAAACTTGGTGGTTGCCTTATATTTCCAAAGCATGTAAATAATACTTGTATTTTGTTGTAGATCGAGAAAGAGAAATGGGTAGATGGTGGTGATAAATACAAATGGGTCATGCAACATCTTTTAGGAGACATCGAAGGCGTGAGTTATTCTTCGTTTTTTAGTTTCACTTTATGTTTGAAAAATTGCATGAAGAGAATCAACATTTATCGAAATATATCTCGGGGCTTTTGGGATAAAAACCACAACAAGATTTTGATCAAGCCGATGGTGTCATCTTTTGCTCGATACTTTCAGGTCCCACGTTTTCTATTGATAGTTTGCTGATGGTGTAAAATTTATAATATATATATATATATATCATTGTGATTGTCGTATACGTTATGCTATTGTTTTGTTAACTTTAAGATAACTCTTTTTATGGTATAGATATGTTGTTTTTGTTGATAATATCTTATCGCAAGTTTTCATGAGTATATTTTACTAGGAAAACATCGTTATATCTGATTCAAAGAAAATATCGTCATATATTATTCAGTTAAATTTGAAATAATTTAATGATGACTTGGAAATATTTTTTTAGATTATTTTTGTTGAAAGTTAAATGTGAAACTCTACTTAGGATTATTATTGTTTCAGGTTTTATATGCTGCAGAGTTGAGACAGATTAAGGTTATGAAACTGTTCAGTACTCGCGCACGACAGACAGTGAAATATTTCTGCCAGAACTCTCATGCATGGCAGAAGAGCACAGGCACGATGGCTTACAAGACCATCAAGTTCTTAACAGACAATGAAAATGAAGTGCATGGTCACAGCTACGACGGAAAACTCAAACCAATGGTTATCAAGGATGGCTGCAAGGTAAATATCGGTTTTACGTTGTTATAGAGAAATGAAAAAAACTGGTTTTTCTTTAACCTCTTATGCCTGGATTCATTTGTAAAAAAAACAAGAAAAATTTTATAAGTTAAACGAAAGTAATCAAAATGTCATTTATATTTGGGAAGGGCCATATGGCTCATTGCCAAACAACATAAACCATGTTTTCAGGAGGTAAATTTGAACAGAACTTGATCTTAATTTCAATTATGTAACCTCTGAAATATGACATTTTACGATTTTCATCATTGAGTTATAAAGGTTGATGGAATTTAACGAAATATTGAGGTTTAGATTCGGAACGAGTTCAAGCGTGATGATGCACTCATTTGAACGAGTTCAAGAAAATGTACTCGTTAGCAAAAGAAGCCTAAAGCTGACCATTTTCTTTTCTAGCAAACTATTTACTTGATCCCCCTCTTCTAATAATTATTGTTGCTAATTTTGTTTATTTTATTTGCAGATCAAGGACGGAAAATGGCACGAGACAATTTTCAACTTTGACACAAAGAACTTGGAAACTCTGCCAATTCTAGATATTGCTGCTTATGACATTGGAGATAGTCAAGAGAAATTTGGATTAGAGATTGGACCAGTTTGCTTTTCGTAGAAATTAAAACTTGTTTGGGGTTAAGATATTTGCCAACTAAATTCGGTGCATTTCTTGTATGATATGGGAACATTTTAGGTTCGAAGGCCCAAAGTTCTATAATTAACATTTTGCATACATATCAATGTTTGTACTCTTTGGCATTTAGAATTTTCTGAAATTTGATTACTGAATAGATTTGATAGATATCCTGTGTTAGTTTGGCTTTACCATAATTTTGTAAGTTTGTCATATTTTCTTCATTGACAATTCGTCCTTTTTCATGTTTCCGTTTTTTTTCTTCTAGTTGTCTCTATCCGAATGTTTTTGCATATCATTAAGTTACGAACATATTAGGTCGACATTTCAAAAAAAGTGATATACGTTTTTTGCGCAAGTTTAATAAAACACGTTTGGACAATGTCAAAAAATGCTAAAAATGACACACACAAGACATTCAGTAGCCTTTGTTTTTGTGACGGCATATTTTTTGACAACGAGGCTACAGCAAACAGTGTAAACTCGTCAAGATTGCAAACTATTCTAGTGGGAGAAAAAACAAAATTCCCACTTTTTGAAGTCTACTAAGTATATTTCGTAAACTCCGTAAAAAAGTACTAGACTACTTTATTTTATCTATCCTTTGCGGAGTTTACAAAATATACTTTAATCAAATCTACACTTTGGCTGCAACACTTTAAGAAATGAAGATGTAACGTAGAAGATTTACTGTTACAATTTTTAGCGACACTGCACTGACAAAATATGCAGAAAATATGCCAAGTTTATTCACCATGACGTTATCTTTCTCAGCAAATGAACTGGACTTGAGTATTCCAATGCCTTCAATGCTTTTTTATCTCCTGATCCCTGTCAGGTAATAAGGAACGGTTAAACTCGCTACACAAGTGGCATCATTTTGTAAAAATACATTTTCAACCGTAATTCACAATTCTTATAGCAATGGCTCACCAAAGACATCCCATTGTTCCAATAACAAAAAACTGATACTTTCAAGGCATCTATTTCAATACAGAATTGTTTGTTGAATTCTTTAGAGATTAAATACGATTATTTAATAATAAGCAATTGCTTCATAAGCAACTGTACTGAAAAACTATTTTCAATTATTATTTATAATTCAGCTCAGTATTAAAAATCTTAGCAAAACCAACGCGAGTTCCAGATTTTGACTGAAAATTAAGCAACTTCAGTACTCAAAATTCTAAGTTAATTAACATTTTTTTTTATAAGAAAGCACTTTTTAAGGAACTCGCCGGTGAAAACCACAAAAAATTTAAGAAAAGTGATCGAAAAATCGCTAAGAAACTTCTTAATTTAATATTACATAATGCTTGATGATATTTATGGAGTGGAAATAATGCCAGATGGTGAATTCGGTTTATTTAACTTTTAATCCTATACATAATATACCCTGTTTTTGTTGAGAAAAAGAATTCATGGTAAAAAATGGAATTTTTCGTATGCATAGTACTAAAAGCGGAATTTTTTATATTTATTTTAAGAAACTTTAAGAAACGTTTACACGGGAAACTTAGTCAAAAATGGTCCAAAATTAAGAACTTTCACTAGTCGAGCCTTAGTCGGGTTTCTTATAAAAAACGTGAAAATGAATAAACTAGCTGTTAACGTGGTTAAGAGAAGTGCTTCGGGAGGTTTTTAAATTCCTGCTGTTCGGCCAGTTTTTTTGTCACCTGTCACCAGCTGATGAGACGGGGTGTAATTAGTTCCGTTTTCTCCATCAAGTTCACTGTTTAAGTTTTACTGATATGATTTTTTGGCGGGAACGAAATGAAGTTAACCCTTTGTTGCTCTTCTAACAATACTCGATACACTGCAACATAGTATTGCATGTCCGGCTCCAGGGCAAGGCACAGCTTTGCTTTTATAGTTGGAAAAGTACAGGCCAGTACAGAAGACCAAAGAATTACAGTTTATACTA
>JAYJMH010011547.1:0-23085 GCA_036873815.1 Phacellophora camtschatica | reverse complement strand
AATCTCAGTGTTTATATTTAATAACATATTCATAAGCTGACTTGTTTTCTCTTCTGTTGTCATCAATTAAAACTGTTGTTGACTATGTTGTTTTAATTGGGCGTGGCAATGATACTTAGAAAAAATGGGCGTTTCCAGGGCAAAAAAAGGGTGTGGCTCGAAGAAAATTTTGGGCCCTCAAATTTGATTACCTACTTTTTTCCTCTCACAGCCGCCCCTGATGACTCTCAATCTTTTTTCACTAATAAATGTTGCTTTCATTCAAAAATGTTACATTTTTATATATAAAATAAATACCTTGACAGGAAATAAGGGCTTTCTCGAATATTGGAATATGTTTTTTGTCATTTTCTATGCAGCTGTCAAACCATTCATCAAGAACTTTTCCTTGTATCTTCATCAAATTCGTGCAAAACGTTTCAAATTCAGCATCTAAATTCAGCACATTTTCCTGCATATCTAACTTCGTTGAACAACCAGCCATGATCTTCTGCAACTACAAGTAATATAAACTTTTACGTTGTTTGAATCTTAAGCAACTTCTATTCTTGTCCCATTCTTTAACAAATTAGGCCAAAATAAAAAAACAAGCCGTTTTGGCTTTGGCGCCAAAACATTGTAAAGGTTTAACTTCATGTATGCATTTCGTAGCATTCCGAAATAAGTTAACAGAGGGAATTTCGTTAAACAAAAGATTGTGGTTTCGAACAATACGATTTGCGATTTTAAAGAATAGATTTCACACATCTGAGTGGCCAGGTGCATTCAATTTTCAATACTCATTCTTGAAGGTGTGATATCTACTCTTCACATACAGTGATAAGTCGCATTGTCACAGAACTGCATATTTTGTTTTTTACGGAATTTCTTTCAAAAAGCTGTTGTTGAAATGGATTTTTTTGAAATAGATAGTTTGTATCAAATTTACGATTTTTCCACATTGAATAGCAATATTTTCGAGCCAAGTTTTTTTTTATTGCAGTTTAATTCGTTTAAAAAATAGCCGAATATGTGGAAAGCCTGATCCCTTCGTGACTCTGGCTTGGTTGTCTGGTGCCAGTTCCCATCGTGGAATAATATCTAAAAAAAATAATCTTCAGCTCAAACATGATTCGAAGACACACATTTTTCTGCTATTCGTCCAGAAAAGGAAAATGAAAGTGTTTCATTTGCTTCAATATAATATTTGATTATCGTAAGACACATCATTTAGTTTACTTCGAACAGCAGAACAATTATCAACATAATTATTAATCAAAAACAAATGATTATCACAAAAGAAACCTCACACATTAAATTAGAAATTTCACAAATAATTACAGAAAAAAATAGAGAGAGAGAACTTTGGCATATACTAATATGTGCTGTACAAATATGATAACACGAATTGTTCGCCACATTTTCAACTAGGCCTTTGCATCAAATAATAATGGCACAGGTTATCGTAAAAACGTGTTCCTCGTTCGTTTGAAAAATTCAAAGAAGCTCTGAAATGAAACGAAATGAATGAAGTCTTTCAAGACTCATAACTCAGTGAGCTTTTAATGGATCTTGGAAATAATTGCACAAAACCCTTAATTAGAATCTGAAGATTAACTGAGTATAAAAATGGAACAAGCCGATTTCAGAATTTCCTTGAAATTTTCAAACAAACAGGGAACAACTTTTTTGAGAAACCCTGCGTAGATTTGACAAGAATATTCAGTGGATCTTCAATGGATTTTATTGTAAATTTCATATAGTTTTTCGTAGGAATTATATGTGAAAAATGCCAACTTCAGCGCTCATCCAATATTTGGCTTGTCAAGAAATTCTACAAAACATTCCGCACTCTCACGAGATGGTGAATGGTCAATTTCAAATAAAAGCAACGTATTTATGACTGGGGAAAGATCAAGATAACTTGATGGAATGTACAAAGTTTTCTGTGGTCCAACTGCAGGCCAATATCGTCCAATGTTGTGGCCATTCACAAAAGCTTGTCCCTAAACGAAGACAAAAATATTGTTCAAACGAAATATCATTCTATGGTGTGCCATGAGAAACAGGATGATTTGTTTCGTACAGTCCGTGTATTTCCTTGCGCCCTTGCAATGTATTGGCAATTGTCAACAACGGCAGAGAAAAAAACATTTTGGTGAAATTGACATCGCTGGTTAGACAATTAACTTTTTTGAGTGAAATTGATACCGCAGAACATAAAAATCTCCTTTGTGCGGCTAGAATTTAATTAAATTAAGAATATAATAACCCTTATCCCAGATAAAAGTCCTTCTCATAGTGTTTCTCATTTCTTTTTATTAAATGATCAAATCCAATCTTTACTAAAAATCCTAAAATGCAACGCTACTGGTTATTTACAAGCAAAAATAGAACATGCGGCCTCACATAAAATGAAAAGGTTTTTAAAATCCTAAAGTGGAAACCCTAAAAAGGAAATCCTAAAATGCCGTGCGACGTTGTGCGTTATTTACAAGTAGACATGTGCAATGTAGACTCACAAGTAAATGAAATGGTTTCTGAGATAGAAATCCTAAAATGAAACGTTGTACGTTATTTACAAGTAGACATGGACAATGTAGACTCACAAGTAAATGAAATGGTTTCTGAGATAGAAATCCTAAAATGCAACGTTGTACGTTATTTACAAGTTGACGTTGTGCAATGTAGATTCACAAATAAATGAAATGGTTTCTGAGATAGAAATCCTAAAATGCAACGTTGTACGTTATTTACAAGAAGACATGGGCAATGTAGATTCAGAAGTAAATAAAATGGTTTCTGAGATAGAAATCCTAAAATGCAACATTGTACGTTAATGTGAGAGGATTCACCTTAGAGTTTCATGCACGAACAAAATGTAGTGTTTTCAGCGAGTGCAGCAGCATATCTTCTATTTTCGGTTTCATTGAGAATAACTCAGTGATCATTGAGTACATTTTTACAAACAAGGTATCAAACTATAAATTGAAGACTCTTACATCAAATTCAAGCAAAATAGAATTATCAAATCTAAAAATCCTCTACAGCAGCTTTGCAAACGTGGGGACGTTTTTGGGGACATTTTTTGGGACACACGATACTTACGAGTTATTTCACTAGTCAAACTAGTAAGTAGTAATAGCGGTGCGTGGAGAGGCCGAACCAATACAACAGGTAGCCCCCAGAGACTTAACAGCCCCGGATGTACCAGTTGGCACAAACAAATGTTCGCACGTTAGAAAATTACAAAAATTCGATGTTCTTTACCACAAGTACACGAAGAGTCGAATTCTTAATGAAAATGTTGAATTTTTTAGTAGTAGCTTACACACTGAAATTTAGCGTTTATGAACAACCTGGTTTTGGTGCATGTTATCATGCGGTTCGGAAAAATCATCAAATAAATTTATTTGTTCATTTCCATCATTTGATGTTATAACAAATTTCAGGATTATTATACGAAGTAATAGTATGCTTCTGCAAATCACAACAAACATGCCTTTTGTAGGAATCGCAAAAATATTGAAAAGTATGGCTAAAAAGTACGTTTTTCAAGCTGTAACACGTCATCGGAAGACCAAAATAACAATGATTTTGAACATTAATTTTGTCTTTCCAATAGTTGCTAAAAAATGAATTGTGAAGATTTGTAAAAAATTACTTTTGTTGATTTATCAAGCATGTTAACCTTCTTGGGGCACTCGGTATATGATGGTGATAATTCGTTAAAAAAGTATTAAGTAAGTAAGTATTTATTGCCACTTTAAATTAAGAATTTACAATTCTGAAATGGCTAAAGTTGAAAATAAGAATATTTACAATTTTGCGATAAAAATAATACATAAACTAATGAAATAAAAATGCATAAAATATTATTTTAAAAATTACGTATCTCTACTAGAGTGGCAGGGATAGCGCTATAAGACCGAAAGACCTTGACTTCAAAATGCTTCTCATATAGATATAATGGTCCCCATTAAATGTAGCTTTAAGTCCAACTGCACTCACATCGTTATCAAAGAGTAGAGTTTTTGTTTAGCCCCAGCCAAACAAGTATAGCAACGTTTCTAAGCTATTTTCAAAAAATAAAAATCAATTCAGATATTTTACATACCTTAGGATCTTTAATTGGTCCGTAGTTGATTCTTCCTTGATTCTCCACCTATCAGGAATAATAATTAAAGACCATTAAAGCAAAAAAGCATACACAAAATTCAGTTATCTAATTTAAGAAATTCCTCGAGTTAAATAGTGAAGCTTATTTTAACTAAATAGCTGTTTAATCTTACCAATATATCAAGAACAGAGCCAGGTTGAATGGTTATGCTGCTATTTGTGTTTCTATTTAATATTCCTTGAACTTTCTGCAAAATTAAAGTATTTTAGTAACAAGATAAAACAATGAAAATAATTAATTCGTTGCATCCATGCACATTTAATCTGAAAAATACCATCTAAACATGTATAGCATATATCTAAACCTCTTCTACACAGCTTAGAATGCTATCTCAAATGAAATAAAATATACATTGCTTTTATATAGAAATTAGATATAACATATGACTTAAAGTTCGATACGCTTGGCAAAATTGATTCAATAATCGTAGAGTCACATCGAGTGACAATAAAAAACCAGATGTTTTGATAATGATCATAAACGTCAAAATCAGGTGAATTGATTTTCTAAACTTCTATTTTTGTAAACGACCAAAACATCTTAAATTTTGTTTATAATCGGGCACAACTCAGCAATTATTTAGTTCATTTTCACAACAAAGAAGGTAACAAACATTAAGTTAACCCTTTCACACCCGCTAGTATAGTAAAGCTTAAAAGTAAAAATTATTCGACATAAAAACAATATCTACAATAAATATGCTAATTAATTTTCATAAATTAATGATGTTTCAAAGAAATAACCTTGTCCACCAAAATGACAGCCCTGTCATGCATGCTCTTTATTGTGATGGTTTTTCCGACATTCGATAAAAAAGTTCGATAAAGGAGAAAACCGTAATTCTGTCCAATTTCTTCCATTGTCTTTGGTTTATCAGTCTTGATCGGAGCACCCGTTGGATAGAGAATTTGAAGCAAGGAATATAGTGACATCATCTAAAAAATAGTTGCAAAAACGTAATTGAGCTTACCTTGCAATAACTTCAACTATTATCACCTCAAACTATAATGCTATAAGGAAGATGTAAAACAAATCATATCATGCAGTTTGGTCAATCTAATATTTCTGAGTATTAAATGAAGACATTCTTATTTATTATTTGAATTATTGAAAAGTACAAATTTTTTCAGCTCGTTTACGGTGTATACTAAAAAAATATGATTTCATACATTTATCCTTTGTCAGCATAGTAGTTGATAATTTTGGTTTAAAATGATCTAATATTTTTGTGTGGCTTTCTAAATTCCTGAACTAGCCCCCCCCCGTATTCCTGTGTGCCAAGTCCCCCTTTGGTGCAATTACAGAAAAAGACAGCAAATGAAATAGAATGAAATGCTTTCGATACATACTTTCTGAATTTGTACTTTCCCAAGGGCAATTTTCGGAGTTGGTTTTGGCTGAGGGCCAGGAGGAATTTTAAGATATTTACTGATGACTTTTTGAATATCAAAATACTTTTCTGTGGGATCGCCAGCCTCGTTTAAAGGAGCATCATAATCGTAACTTGTTGGTACGGGAAACAGATTTCCTCCCGCAGCATTTGCACCGTTCATAAATCCAAAATTTGTACCACCTTCAAACATGTACCTAAAACAAATAAAGTATTTGTGCAATTAAATTAAATCTAAATTTAACAATAACTATTCAACATCAAAGAAACCATTCTTATCCTTGTTGTTATTTGTCATAAAGGAAATATCCCCTGCCTGGTAGCCACCTTCAAATTTGGTTGGATTATGTTAATTTATGCAACATCAAAACAATAAGACTTTCAATATTCGAATCCAATTCGACGAGAAGCATCTAATTGAAATACATTCATTGAAACATGGATGCATTTTCTCACTATAAATACGAAAACCAACAGTTATATAACACTGAAAAAACAGAGATACTCACATATTTATTGATGCATTGACAGCGAGTATTGCATCGAGGTATTTCGCTATTGTTTGAGCACCCCTCCGCTGGTGTGGTTGACCCCAATGATCAAGCCAACCCGTGTAGTATTCCGAATTAACCTGAAGCATAAATACAGAAAGTAATGAGGTCATTTCTAAATTTACACATCAAATTAATTTTGCATATTGCTACATCTTCCCGAAAAGACAGAAGGCATATACAAACCAACTTAATTCAGCAGAAACAAATTTAGAGTGACAAATAACACAATTTACATAAAAAATACAACAAAATTATTTTTAGAATAGACTATATTAGACATTGAAAATTACACAACGTTAGAACGTCAGTATTTTTTTTTTCATGGGAGAAGAGTCCTTCACATTTAAAGAACAAAGGAAAACTTTAACAGAATCGTGCGGAGCCAAAATTAGATACAAATGTTAATATCATGTATGACTACATTTTAAAAAACTAGAATCTGAAACCCTATTAAAAGGAATGCGTGAGCCCCTAAATAATATTTTAAAATATTTTTAGGCAGGAGGCAAGTTGAAACTCAGCTGGGAGGCAATTCCATAATTTAGTACCCTGAAATGAAAAGCGAACCCCCAAACAGAACAACGTTACCGAAAATTGGGCTCAACAATACCAGTGTAAAGAGATTCTAAAGTTTTTTTTAGGCAGTAAAGATTTTGCATATTTCAAAAACATGTTGCCCTAGAAACCATCTTATAAATTGCCTTGATCTGTTCATCCCAATCCAGGGAATCGTCAATTTGAACGCCAAGGTATTTCGTTTTTCGAACCACTTCAAGTTCACTATCGAGAATTTTCAAATTTAACTTTCGATTTCCATTTTTTAGAATTTTATGTCTATACTTAGTAGAAATGACCATCGAATTAGTTTTTGAGACATTTAAGGAAAGCTTTTTGCCTTTCAGCCAAGCGTGCAATCGTTTTAGATAATTGTTTAATGCCTCGTTCAGCTGACTAATATTATTTGATTGGTGGCATAGGCTGGTGTTGCCAGCATGCATGGATACATGATAATAGTCATCAGAGTCGAGAAAAGTTTTCAACCTTTCTCCAGGCAAAAACTAGATTCAGTGCAAATCTTTCTCATTTTACAATTTAAAATAGGCGAGTCTTGGGTAGGGCTTAAAGAAATTATTTTGTTCCCATGGACCTTAATCAGGTCAATAACCGTGTAACCGTAATGTTTTCTTTATCACTCCGTAATATTGTTAATCAAAGCTTTAAAATGACTGAAAATAACAGTCACTGGAGATTTTCGAAGAAAGAGTAAAATTGTGGACTCCAGCCTGCAGTTGCCTGAAGATTATGTACAAAATTTAGGATTTTAAAAAATATTTTTAGATATCTTTTAGACTTTTTTAGATTTGATTTAGATTTATTTATTGTATTTATCGTATTTATTGTATGTATTGTATTTATCGTATTTTATCATTACTATAATAATTATTATTCTCATCATTATATAATGACTGTCAATAAAAGACGGAATAAAGCAGTCAATAAAATAACGCACCAATGGTCCTTTACTTTGATATTTTCTTTGCTGTTGGAATGGTACGGTGGGATCTCCAGCTCCAAAATCAACTGTTCTGTATAGTCCTGGGATGCCTCCACACTTAAGCATATCATCACTGTATCCATCAGTCGTGAAGAGAACCACATCAGTGCCAAGATACTTTAAGAACGTTTCTCTCAAATGCTCCATGTAAGCGTGGTCGCATGTGTAGTAGCTGCCATATTCATTTTCAACCTGAATACAAATTCTGCGAGTTATCCGGGATGGTAGGATTATTTTTATGAAAAATAAAAACACCACAAGCAATTTCACTTCCAGAAAACTGCAAAAAAAACTTTATGTATGAAAAGAGCAAACTGAACTGGGAAAAAAGAGCCAACTGAATTGAAACCAACTGAAACATTTAACCCTCTTAATGAAACAATAATCCCATTCAAAACCCCTCATTGAAAGGCATCTCCAAAATAGTGCATTTCTAAAGCCAATTGGTTTTATTTTTGAGTCTAGAACAACTGTGAAGGCTTTATTTGCTTCATTTGCCAAGTCTTTATTTTATATTTGTATTCGAATTTGTAAAACTGTTACGTCAAATTACGACAATTTACGACAAATTACTTTGAATACAAAGGTTTGCGACAAATTAGTTTAGATAAGAATACAAAATGAAGACTGAGCAATATTGCAGTGTTGAATACAGTATATACTTAAATTTCAATTTTTATCTATTTCTTCGAATGTTTAACAGCTTAAAAGCTCGGATGAAAACTTCACAAAATCACAAAACAGCAGTGTAATAACTCTTTCAAGGTATCAAGTTCAAACAAACACAAGTTGTAAATATTTTTAATAAAAAGTAATGCAAACATTTTAAGTATTTTCAAAAAATGTATAGCAAGTACTTTTCATGAAAAATTTCCACAACATTCATGATAAAACACATCAACACATTAAATTTTGTTTGACTCTCAAATATCAAGAATTTGGCAGCCGTATCAATGTGTTTTTCTTGGCATTTATGGTCCAAAACCTCTCAAAACAGGCTCTTTCAAAATTTGTTCGCAAATTTTGGAGAGAAAGCACTAAACCCTCGCGCGCTTCTGAACCAGATAAAAAAGTTTCGCCTTGTAGAAATATTCTACAATGTTTGCATTGCTCTCAGAATATATTGTACGTTGCCTGTGACAGTTGCTTCTACAGGACGTTCCTTCAGCAAGCTGAAGCTGATAAAAAACTTTATGCGGAGTACGATGAATCAGGAAAGATTGACAGATTGAGATACATTTCTATTGTTTCTTATAACAATAGACAACAATAGAAAATTTAAGAAACTTTTAGTACTAGGGTCCGAGTTTGGTTTGTTATAAAAAACGTGCAAGTAACTACAGTCTTTTACGATAAAAAGTGAATTTAAACATCAAGAACTATTGAAAAAATTCAAGAATTTACCTGTACGGAGATAATTGGTCCTCCATTTGCAAAAAGAAGTGGCTTCAACTTTGGCAAGAGAACGCGTAGCCAAGAATCGACCGCATTCAAATAATCTGCAAATAGAAGAAGGAAAACGATATTTTGTTTATCATTCACTCAGCACAAGAAATTAAGGAAAAGATTGGAAAATATGAGATATATACTCTAAATACATCCAGAACCCAATATGAGGACATTTCCAGATAGAATTCGCAACCTTATTCAGTTTTTGTATACACTTAAATACCTTCAGGAAGTGCTTCGGGACATGCCCAGATTAACATCTTTCCAAGATTTAAATATCACATTGATGTGTAAATACCATTAATAAATACCTACTTTGATCTTTTGAAGAACGAAGAATAATCGACCGATTCCTTAAGAGCCAAGCAGGAAAACCGCCCTGAAAATGAAAAAAGACATTTTTGAGAACCTTTGCGAAATACTTTGTTTGCCAAAATCTACTTCGTAATCTTTGGGCTATACTAAAGGAAAGCTAATGTTTATGGTACCCTGGTAAGAGTCAGGAAAGTGATCAACCTTCCTCAGAGTGTGAGGTCTGCTCTTTAAAAACCTTCCTCGTCAAACAATGAAAAATAGGTGTTGTTTGAGTGTGGCACACAATTTTCTTCAACCATCCTGTGGTAAGTGACCGTGCGACTGTACTGTTTTCTTGACTCTGAAGAGAAGAAGAAGAGAAGTATTCTCTATTTTGTCATTTTCAACATTTTCCGGCGAATGAGGCTCTGGCACCAAGGTCTGTTTATGTTTATTTCATTCTCTAAGCTATTTAAACAGATTGTAGCAGCAGAAACCCTCTATTTTTGGTTTCAAGTATAACTCAGTGATTACGGGCTAGATTTTAGGAAACAAGGTATCAAAAAAATATTTATCAAAACTAAAGTTTTATCAGGTTTACAAATGTGGGAGCATGTTCTTTGGACGCCCTTATTACAGCTACCCAATTATTTTCCAAACATACTTTATGTTTTCGATCAGAAATTTTCTCTTCTGGTGCAACGACATTTGAAAACACATTTAACAGAATTATACAATTGGTAGTATGTACCTGGGTACCAGAAAATCTGCTACACAGAGTAGGTAATACTAAATATGGTGAATTTTCACATTTCCACTAATTTACAACGAATTGCATTGCATTTTCGTTAGCACATGAAAATTTCAAATGATACTAAATTTGTTGCAGTTTACATGGCACCATCATTATTATGCCAATTAAGCTGCTATTTTTTAAAGCATAACTTTCCTGATGGGAATTTCAAAACTGAAGTTTCTTCTAGATGTAAGGAAAAGGTCAAAAACATGCCCAAGCCAAGGCAAGAAATTGCTTTTATAATTTTTCTTAATTGGAAAGGCAAATTACTTGAAAATTCTTGAAGAAATAAACAAAAATGTGAACAACAAAGCATTCTCAAATTCATTTAATAGCTATTCCCAGTTGTTTGAAGACATTTGGATACCATAACACACCAAGAATTATAAAATTATTTGTATTTTAAGATATCAAGGACATAAATAACAAAATAATGATAAAATTAGATTCATTGAAATATGATCAACATGTGATAATATTTTTCAAAAGGTTTTGCCAAGAATCTATGTTTTCATATATTGTCCAGATGGAATTATCTTAAAATTCTTCCTTGTCAACAACAGGTATGAAATAGTAAAAATATTTTGAAGAGTTAATGCAAAGAGTTTTATTTTTCAACAGTGACAATACTCTTCTTTCTTTCTGGAATATGTTTAACAGCACCAGGCTTGCTATGAAGTTCAACATTTCTTTCTTTCCTTTTTGCTGATTTTATTTCTTCTCGCCTTTGTTTCGCACCTTTGTATATCATGGTTGGCACATGCCTGTGTCTTAAAATCCTCTTAATCTTTGGGTGATGTTCAAATTTTTGTTTCAATGTTTCATTGTACTGAGCTGCTGCTTTCTGTCTGGGAGCTAATGGACCAAGCTTCTCAGAAGCAGAAGCTTTCCACACTCTTATGTTAGTTTCATCACTCCCTGACAAAATAAATTTTGAGTCTGCACTGAATTTGACACAAAAAACCCTCTGCATTCTTTTTGTGTGATACACTTCTCTGCTATGTCCTCTGTCTCTTGGAAAAATTCTTATGGTTTTATCAAAGCTTCCTGTCACCATTTCTTGTCCAGTGGGAGCATAATCAACATCAAGTACTGCAGCTACATGGTCTTGGTGGACATTGACAGGCATATCAAGTCGCCTTATATCAAATGTATACAAGTTAGAATCTTCATTGGCTGCAGTGAAAATAAATGCCTCTAAAGGATTCCAAGCAACTGCATTGCTTTTCATCTTCAGCACAACTTTTCTTAAAGGTGCTCCTCCCCTTATATCACATAAAAAGATTCCCCGATCTGAGCTCGTTGCAGCAAGCATGTGAGTTTCAATGCAGTTAAATTTCAAAGATGTGATCGTATCTACACCCCAAGAGAAATTCCTAATTGGAACCGCTCTGGCGTCATCCCAAATTTCGACTTGTTCACCACATGTGGCATACTTGTTGTCTGTCCAATGGTGGTCAATGCCTGTCAAAAGAGTTCTGTGAACTATAGTATTAATTGGTTCTTGAATTGAGATATCATTAGTGTTCCTCCATTGCTTGATAATTTTATCATCACCAACAGAGTAAAAACTTTCACCAGAAGGGTTAAAACACAAGCCTCGGACAAACCCATTATGAGCAGTCAGTGACGTTATTTGTTCTCTGCGTGGAAGGTTCCACAATTTTATCTCTCCATCACAAGATCCTGAGACAAGAACTGATAACGACTTCGGGTTCCTTGATAAGCAATTTACACCATCAGTATGTCCTTCCAGTGAGCCGACAAAAGGTTTCGCAAAAACCCTTTCAAGTTTTGCGGCGTTGCTGGCTAATATGTACTCTCTTGGGGCCTCAAAAGGATGCAAAGTTGGATCAAGATTTCGAGGGACTTTGTGAATATCTGAAGTTCGTTCACGCACATAATCAGCAGAATTTCTTGACAATACTTTCACCTTCATGTCTCAAAGTAGATGCTTGAATTCAAAGATACGATGCGCCAGATTTAATCAGATAGATGAGTTCAGGATTCGGAAAAATATTAAAAGTGAACAACAACAAACATGGCGGATAAAAATTTAAGTCATGTTATTGAGCCTCGCTTTCAAATTCCACAAGCGAAGAAACAAAAATTAAGACAAATGTTCTTAAAATGTTCCCGCCAAAAAGTTAAAAACAGAAATCAGAAGTTAATATGGCGAAGGTTGATGAACTGAAGGAGGTGTTGAAGGAAACTCTTGAAAACAGGGGCGTTTTAAGTCAGGTGAGAGCAAGAATACGAGCAGAGGTGTTCAATTCATTAGACGAGCAAAGCGAACCAAAGCCATCACTTTCAAATGAAAATCTATTAATTAATGAGCTAATCAGAGAGTACTTGAAATTTAACAAATATAATTACACAAATTCAGTTTTAACTGTTGAAACAGGACAGCCAAGAACCCCATTAGACAGACAATTTCTAATGCGAGAGCTTAACATTGAAGAGGGTGATGATGATGAGTCAACAAAAAGTGTACCACTGCTGTATATTTTAGTTTCTAACCTTATGCGAGGCAAACATCTTAGTGCTGCCGATGATTCAAGACCAGAACGACTGAATTCAGCAACGAGAAAGCCCAAAGAAAATAAACCAAACCCTGAAACTTCATTTGAGTTTAATGGTTTAAACTCTGGTATACAATCTAAGAAAGAGAAACTTATTACATATAAGAACTAAAACGAAAATGTCAATCAAGACAGCAGAAAGACTCTATCTATGCAAAATAAGGAAATCTTTATGTTAGGAAAAGACTATCTGTCCTGTTGGACCATTGCATGCAACTCAATATAATTGGCAAATAAATAGCAGGTCTGACATGTCTACTTCAATTTTTCAGATCAGTACTTATTCTAATCAAAAACAGTGTTAAAATAATTAATTTGAATGCCTCCTTTGGGCAATCAATTCTTGGCTATAGTGCAGTTTAGCAAATTGTTTCAATTATCTGTGCATTGGCTGATTCATCAAGCAATCATGGAATTGATTGTTTACATAATAGGCAAGAAAAATGGCGTAGTAAATAAAACAACAAAAACAAAATTGAAAAAATGTTTGCTGTCTTAAATAAAATGTCTTGAATTTAAATAAAAAAAGAAGAAGAAAATGGGGGTTTGGGGGCAGCAGCCCCCAACTGGAAAATAATGACATAAACCAACAACAGTTTTGTGAAAACAAAGTCATACAAAACTTATGAAGATTTCAAAAAGAAATTTCTTTTGAAGCTGCTAGGACATTTTGCACAAGAGTGTTTATATAACCTAAAAACCAATACTTTTGTCACCAGATGGCCAAAATGATGCTTTCCAATAATGCACTAGTTAAGAAAGTATTAGACAACTTTTATTGCATGACATGACCTAAATTCTTTCACAATATTTCCTAGCTGTTTGCCTCCTGCTAAATTGCACTTGCTCCAAATTCTTCCCTGTTGTGCATTTTTTCAGATCTGGTGCCACCTTTAATTTGCAGTGTGGTAATGACTGTATAGCAATTAAACAAATTATTTAGTTTGCAAGCATGTAACAAAACATTTGATTTCATTTATTGCTCTTTTCATTGAACATGTAATTATGGTTTCTGTAATGTTTAAACAATGAATAACAATGATCAAGTCATTCTTATATATTCACCTTCTTTGAGCAATGTAAAAAGAAAATTCATTTTTTATGTAATTTCCTAAACTATGAAAGTGGTAGCTTAAAAAAAACAAAAAAGTAAAAATTAAAATTTCAACTTACGAATTCCCATTCAGCACATATATAAGGGCCTAAAAATAAATGGCAATTGCTTCATAATTGTAATATGAAAAGCAGGGGTAGACTGGTTGTACTTTTAATGTCTAATATGTGCTAATACTATCTATCTATTTAGATTAATCAGTAAAGCCCATATTGGGCATCACACTGATGGGGTTCTGATCACAAAACAAAACGTTTTAACAAAACTGAAAATGAAAAAAAAATCATTTATATTACACAATTCAATCATACTGTTAAAAACAAGTTTGCACATTAAAAACATTATTGGCTTGTTAATGAGCCGATAAATATAAATAAATACACTTTTGAGTTAAACCTTTAAAAACAACAAAATTATATACTTGGGGGGGGCTAAGATTGTAGTAGGGGCTATGAAGACCAAGAAGATGTTCGTACAGCTCTGATGATCCTGATTATGTGTGTATAACATTAGTTCACCTGCTCTTACTATGACCAATAAATCTTGCTCTTGAGCCACTCGGATAAATTTTTCAATGTTGTACATTCTATCAAATACAAAATGTCCTTGTTTTGGTTCATGTCCATTCCAGGAAACATATCTATGAAGGAAAAAATGCTAAAATCTCAAAAAATCAAATTATAATTAAATTAATTATACACCATATACATGTGTAAAGGGTGTCACTATTAACAAAAATAAAAATGGCAAGTTTGTATGGAAAACACAACACGATTATTCTTTGATCCACCTGAATGAGGTGACATAAAACCTGTTTGTTTTCACTGTCATGAATTTATTTCATACATATCTATCATTTGCATTTAGCTTACAACTGTATTACAAATATGCAAGACAAACTAATCTAAATCAATAAAATGGTTGCAGACTGAATGAGGGATTTCTCTGTCATTAAAATTATTTTCACCAGCGGCTAATTAAGCATTAAATAATAGGCCAATAAATTTTATAGGAATTGTGCAGTTATTGCATAACTGCAGCTGAAATAAAAACCGGCAAGGATCAGATATTAATAACGCAACAACAGCATCATTAAAACCAAACAAAACCATAAATAATGACCATGGGCACAGATCCCCTCAAAACACCTCTTTAACATTCAACCTTTTATGGGTCCTTTCCCCAAACAAACAAAAATCTGACAAAAATACTATTATTGTTCTGAACAGCAAATTTACCCCCTGGAAGTATGCCAGTATAAGTTGTTCATCAATGCTCAATTTGGCATTTCCCGGGGGAAGGGGTAAAAAGGTACAACATACGTTTGCACAGCATTTAACCCAGCTGCCCGTAGCTTCTTCAATCGATCTTCCCAGTAAGGTTCTGGCACTCTGAAGTAATGCATTCCACCTGAAATGTAACGGAATGGCTCCCCATTTTTTCGGAAGCAATTGTTTTCATAATCTATCGTGAAAGATCTTCTTGCTCTTACAACAGCACCACTTCCACAGAGAATGAAAATGCACAGCATAAACATTTTGACATAACAAACTCAACTCAAACAATACAACAGGAAATTTTTTACGGTGTTGTTGTTGCTGTTCTTTTGCGCTGGAAAAATGCAAAAATAAGCAAAAATTTCCACGAAAACGAGATAGATTTTATATATTTAAATTTTCTTTCAATTAATTACACTTGCACAAAACTTAGAATCACTAATTTAATGTTTCATTTCTCTACATATTTTAAGTTTGACTTCAAACATTCACTCGAGATTCATAGGCTAGACTGCAGTCTGTGCAGTTTAGCGGACCAGACTTTATCAACATTATTTTTTGTCACATCATTGTGTTTCCTTAGCTACTTAAAACATTAATTGAAGATTTTACCTTTGAAATGCAGCATCCTCCAAATAACTAAAGGAAGACATATAAATGTTGCGGTTCAAACCAACAATATTTTGTAATATTGACAAAAGAGCTGAAAAGTAGACATTAATGAGACCAGATTCTTTAGCATTTTTGAAAAGAATTTATGGAAATAATGCAAAAATAATGCAAAATTCATCCTCTAAAATCAAGAGCAGGTTTCTAAAAGAAATTATATGTGGACAAAAATACTTTGTCACAAGGAAAGTTCTTGGAAAAGTTTTGAAAACCATGATATCCAAATGACAAGGTTGGAAACCATGCAAAATTGAATCTAATGATTTTAAAAAAAGATATTCATTCAGTTTTCTTATTTTTTAAACCAAACGAGTTGTGTCTGAATTTATTGGATTTTTTAATTGCCTTTACTCCCCAAAGTGCAAGCTGTAAAATGCAGCTGGGCAATGACTGCAAAATTTCGTCAAGAAAAGCTTTGCAGCTGAGCGAAATTGCAAATGAACGTTTATTGCAAATGAGCTCCACACCCACTGCTTGACAAAAATTGCACGATTTTAACGAATCTTGCTTTTAAAGTGTCAGCTTTTACCGAAAAGACGTTTTCCATAAAATATAAATTACCTCACTACTCGCAAAATAGGTGATAGGTGCAACTACCTCTAATACCTCTAAGGGGACCATCATAAAATAAAGATCTTTTCGATCTTTTAGTGCTATCTCTGCCACTCTAGTTTACGGGTGTGTGTTTTTAAATTTGTTTTTATGTATTCAATTCTTATTCATTTTTTACTTTACAAATTGTGTAAAATTTTATCCTTCTATTTATATTTGAAATTGAAAACTTTTGATTCAGTGGCAAATAAAACTTACTTACTTACTGGCAAATACAACTCGCAACTCTCATTTTGCCAAATCAAGATACTAGGAAATGCTCAGATTATATAATGATTTAGAAGTGTATTATCCTCTTTTTACGCCAAATGAACAATGCAAAAACACTAATATAATGCTCTACGGCTCTGAAATTGCTTTGTGACTTTACAGAAATATTAACTAAGAAATCAGGACATCGTTTCCCATGAACATACATATTAACGGTTTTTATATTTACATAAAACAACATATATATACCATAAAAGCTACGTCAACCTAAATTCAACTTCACTGCAATATTTGTAGTTCACTTATGACATAAATATTCATTTTTGACACAAATGTTCATTTTTAGAACAAAACACGGATTTTCTTTCATAAGAAAATACCGGCTTTTGGAAAAGTAAAGTTTTTATTTTGTTTCCATTTCCATTTTTCTTACTCCACCTGTCCTACATAAGCTTATTACATAGATCTCAGTTTGATTCTCTGACAGTGGTTTGAGTCTCGTTTTGATGAGCGATAACTGGGATGAGGCGAATGTAATAACATTCTGCTCCATGTTTTTATTTTTGTCACAAGGAAACAAGAGGGAATTAACTCTGACAAAAACCTTTTATAGAAGGGGGTTTAAAAGAAACGGCGAAATTATTTGTTACCAAAGCTATTTGTTATGAGAAGTTCTTTCTATTCTTATTTTAGCTACGGAGGCTTCCGGAGGCGGTAAAAGCTGAACTAGATAAGACGCTTTTGACTCTCAAGCACATGGAATTGGAAATACTGCGCTGAATACACCATAAGCTATCATTGAATACTTGCATTTGACAATACGAGTCTTTCTCTTAAGAGATTGGGGAAGGGCTTAATAGAGTTGGGGCTTATTTCAAATTCTGGCTATGAAAGGGGCTAATTAGAGAAGGAACTTAATAAAGAGGGGGCTAAATAGAATTTTTACAGTAAAACACTAGTTAATACGGCACATATAATTCCAATCTTTCGGAGATGAAAGTTGAAACCTTTTGGCAATTCGTGTGATTTTTGCAATGGAAGACGGATTAAATTTTCATCGTTTATGGAAAATGGTCTTTGATAAAACCATTAAAAAGTTTTTAGAATCATACACATTTCCAGTCTTTTGATAACTTTTGAAAAACCATTAATAATTAAAAAAAACATTTTTACTTCAAAAACCTGCTGTATTTTAAGTTATTAAAGTAATTTACAACTATTCATTTTAAATCATATTTTTTTAAATTGATTTGACCAACCAATTATCTATCAAAATTCTGCAATTATAAATAATTAAATATTGACAAAAAGCCAACTCCAGCGGAAATAAAAGAACACGCTGTATATTCTGCATCAGTTCAATATTCGATTATGTGTGTGGGTGTGTCACTTTCTGATATTATAACAACAACAACAACATTTTCGCCCTTGGTCTGCTGAGAATTAGTAATCTGGGTACCAGTCTAAATGTAATCACTGTCTTTACTTGATCTCTGCAGAAATTTTTCCGTCCCATTTCAGTGTTTATTCCATATTTTCTGTCTCGCTGCAAGTTCTGTACAATACTCACTATGTTGAGGATTGAACAGCCTCCAAAACCTGTATCCTACAAGAATGATTCTTTGAAAATTCCACCATTTCTTGATGATATTTGGGGGTCAGTAGATTTTATTTCTCTTCTACGGTGCCTGGCACTTAAAAACGTTCGGAAGAATGCGCTCTTGAAATCCTTCTTGCACCAAACGTAAATTGCAGGATTGAATAACGATGAAGAAAATCGAAGCGCTATGACCCCTTCAAGAAGCTCGTTTGGTGGAATAATTGCATTATCAATGTTTGAAACAAGCCTGATAATCATTAAAGGTGACCAACATACGCACAGGTTGATGAACATGACAAGAAAGACAAAAACTGCTTTTCTCTTTGATCGAAGTCCCTTTGCCCTGTTTAGACCACGCATGGTGTCTTCTTTTACAAATTTATTTACCACCCTAAACATGCACGACAGACAAAAAATCATCACGGCAGACGGAACAAAATAAATTCCAACTAAAATAAAACAATCATAAATTTTGTAGATATTTCCAAAATCGACGTCATTCCTGTTGACAGCAGTTGCGCTCCAAGACACCTGAATGAGCGATATTATCAACGCTATCAGCCAAACACTGCCAAGAACAATCTTTGCCACGGACGTCCGTGCAACGTCTGGATGAATATAAGGGAGGCACAAGGCAATGTATCGCTCGAGTGTCACTACCAGTTGATTTAGAACGATAGCTATAGTGACCAGATCAGTTATGATGTTCGATACCAAAAAAACTATGTCATGGCCTTTGTCGAAGATAGCTGCAGAGCTAATTAAAAATGGAATAAGAATGAAGCCAGTAAGAAAATCACCACAAGCAAGACTGCTAAGTAAAATATTCGTAGAGTTACGCAATGTTCGTACTTTAGTGTACAGATACAAGACAAGAGCATTGTGTAAGATAATCAGCACCGCCATTATTATTAAAAGGATGTGATACCCATGTATGTGGCTTTCCTTCAGTTTGATAGGATGCGTTCCCCTGCCGACAAGTGTCACGTTGGGATATATAGTTGTCATATTGTTTGAAAACATGACTGCTCACTGCTCTGTCCAAAAGAATCCTCTTCTTCTGCTATTGTTTCTATCTAAAATAAGCAAAATAGTTTTTAGTTTTGATAATATGTTGAAGGATGCTAAATCATAGTTGAGATGAAGCCGATGAAGACAGACACCATCTCTAGATGTATGACAAATATTATTCCTTCTTAAAATATACATTTCAAAATAACGTTTTAAGAACGAGCTATTATTTGTCATATATCTAGAGATGGTGTTGTCCTTATCTCCACCATGATATCCACCTAGCCTGACTACATCAGTTTCGCTAATGCGGAAGAGATACGGAGAAAAAAAGCCCCCACGCTCAACAAGGGCCTGATATCTTTTAAAGTAAATTTCTGGGCTGCCGTTACAACTTTTTGCAACACCAATCAGAAGACGAGAAGGGAAATTCAGGCAAATAACGCTATTTCATTGGCTAATTGAATAAATATTCGAGAAAGAGGCTGATCAATGAAGAATTTGGGGTTGGGGTTGCATGGAAGGAAATTATTCAGAGGAGGAGCTCGCAGATTAACTAACGAGAAGAGAACCGGGTAATTCAGAAGAATTGATTGATTACTCGGTTATCTCGTTTTGAATGACAGACGGGAATGACAAGCCGTGGAAATGTAAGAAGTAAGTTAGTTTGAATGGAAACATGAACGAGCAATGATCGAGTTCTTGAGTATTTATGATTTTGGCGTACATATGGCGACGAGTATATTTGTTTTATTAAGATTACATAAAGATAATTGAGAGTTTATGCAGGAGCTTTTTTAATATTGACCACTGTCGTCGCCATTACTAGAAAGCAAAACAATCATGTATGACGATTAAATTCGTTTTTTAGAACAAAAATATTTACGGCATGTTAAATAATAGTTTGCCCTGGCAGACAGTGTAAACTCATAGCATGATAAACGAAACATAACACAAACTTGATTAGCAGGTGGAGTGATTTAACAGGTGGATTTGAGATGATTTGAGTAGTATAAAGTATATGGTCCTCCAAACCCAAAAGGTGATTGCATTGTTTTGTTGGGCAGCTCATTTGAAAATAATTTAAAGGTAATGGAGGTTTCAAAAACGACAGTCCTACATTTTATATTCCAATAAGATTTATGCAAATAATCAGTTTATCTCTTGGTCTATTATTTTAATTATCATTAAGACATTGCTGCCACATGTTTCATTTGGCCTACGTCTTAACCAAGGGCGGCACCATAGTTCCAGCTCCGATCAAATCCAAACGTTTCTTCCGCTGAACCACATAATCTACAATTTAGATATTGACTAGTCTGTGTGCAGACTGAGAGTTTTGAGACAATGAGAAGGCTAATCTACACGATGCACGGCGTAGGTTGTTTTTTTCTATAAGAACAAACTTCATAAGAACATGTTGATAACTTGACCTGAAACACACTTTTAAAATGTTTCTGAGAAATTAGCAAGTTTGCAAATATCTGTCCAGAAATAAGTCATGTTCTTAATTTGAAAACGAATCTCGCTACCTTTGGAGTGAGTTTAATTACGTACGGTAGTTTTCTTTCAGAAACCTTCTATTTCAAATTTTTAAGAATTTTTTTACAAGGATGCCTTTCACTTATTAGTTGGTTAGTTCCATGAAATTTTTAATTTTTAATACTGGGTCATCTGTCGGTAAGGTTAAGTATATCGTATAGGAATGCCAGGTTTATCAATTGTTACCACATCTTCTTCTATCGGCATTATCCCAAGTTCTAACAATATTCCCGAATTTGATGTTGAGTCGGGAACGTGTATAACTTTGCTTTAGGTATTTATGCTGTATGCGTTCAAACCATGTTATCTCTTTACTTTTCAGTGTTGATGGTATGCGTTGACTAAAATATATAGACGTTTTTCGATGTTCTTGATTTTCATGAAGAAATGTTGAGGCTAAGAGTAGGCTAAAATGTATAGAAGTTTTTGGATGTTCTTGATCTTTATTGTGCGCATTCTATGAAGAAGTGTTGAGGCTATGCGTTGACTAAAATATATACGTTTTTGGATGTTGTTGATATTTATTGTGCGGATTTCATGAAGAAGTGTTGAGGCTAAGAATAGGCTAAAGTATATAGAAGTTTTTGGATGTTCTTGATCTTCATTGTGCGGATTTCATGAAGAAGTGTTGAGGCTAAGAATAGGCTAAAATATATAGAGGTTGTTGGATGTTCTTGATATTTATTGTGCGGATTTCATGAAGAAGTGTTGAGGCTATGCGTTGACTAAAATATATAGAAGTTTTTGGATGTTCTTGATATTTATTGTGCGGATTTCATGAAGAAATGTTGAGGCTATGCGTTGACTAAAATATATAGACGTTTTTGGATGTTCTTGATCTTTATCGTGCGGATTTCATGAAAAAGTGTTGAGGCTAAGAATAGGCTAAAATATATAGAAGTTTTTGGATGTTCTTGATCTTTATTGTGCATATTTCATGAAGAATTGTTGAGGCTATGCGTTGACTAAAATATATAGAAGTTTTTGGATGCTCTTTGATATTGAGGCAGTGGCAGCTTTTGGAGTAAGAAATAAATCATTGTTGTACTCGCTCGTTTTATGTTGTCGATTGTTTCAGACCCAAAATTCTTCAGCCGTCTCTGTTCCCCTTCCCCCCAGAAAATTAGTGCGCCCTACGGTCCTGGGATACAAACTGACGAGAGCATAGCACGGCAAAACATACAGCATGTGCAACTTACTTTTTGCGTTCCCGTCATAAATGAAACGCCCACTGCAACAGTAAACAAGAAAAGCTACTGTAAACCACACAAACATAGATTGTAGTTTTACACAAAATTCATAGTGTGGAGCGTCATGGCGTTGATGACGTCATAACGGATAACTTTCATTTCTCGAGAAAAACAAGCTGTGAATAACAACCGCACCGGCACTACATGTCAAAGATTTTAAAGTTGCTTTTCTTCCAAATCCATGTTCTTTTACGTGTTCTACTTAAATATTCAACTAGAAGTTCAGAAACTAAGTTTTTAATGACTAACTTTCCGCCTTTGAGAAACAGAAACTGTTTTTTAATTGTGAGCGAAACAATACGAAAGCATCAGATCAGTTAACGAAGAACAATAGGTCGAGCCTGAAAACAAGTTTTTTGTAATGAAGTTTACAAATTTACAGTCTCACCTAAGATGTAAATTTACATTTTCAGCCAGATAATATTGTTCAAAGGAAATAAATGCAGAGCAACGAAATAGTTAATATAAACATGGGCCGTGGTGTTTGTTTCTTATTTTTGTGTTTTTTTTTTTAATTTCGGGTTTCTCGTCACCCAATAAAATTCCATGGGTGATGGGAAACCAAAAACAATAAAAAAAAACCACGATTCCTAATGCCCGTGATATGCGAGTCATTCTTTTTCTAATTAAGATCTAGAAAACTGAAATGAGCTGAGTCGTTCCAGGACACCAACTTCCTCATTTTTGTTTCACTGTTAATCAACATTATCTATCATTATCATTTATAATTTTTCAAGGAAATCTATGGAATGATGTGACTTATTTAGGCTTATTCATAAGCTACAAAATGATGTGACTCATATAGGCTTATTCATAAGCTACAAAATGATGTGGCTTATTTAGGCTTATTTATAAGCTATGAAATGATGTGACTTATTTAGGCTTATTTATATACTATAAAATGATGTGACTTATTTAGGCTTATTTATAAGCTATGAAATGACGTGACTTATTTAGGCTTATTTATAAGCTATGAAATGACGTGACTTATTTAGGCTTATTTATAAGCTATGAAATGACG
>JAYJMH010011536.1:0-23095 GCA_036873815.1 Phacellophora camtschatica | reverse complement strand
TCAGGAGGTAAATGCGGGCAGAAGTTTATATTTATTTGATATATTTCAACGTAAGTTTATATTATAAATTAAATTGGATTGCATGTGCTACCCCCTGTAAAATAAAACTTACATCGGATTTGCCTGTTCAGCGGAAATAAATCCGGGCTTGAAAGGCTTATCAGGCACATTTTGTTCGGAAAGTTGTGACCTTTGGAAAATGCCTTGAATCAGTCAACTGCAAAGGTTGAGGTTATCAAGCTGTGTTTTAGTTGTTTGGAGGAAGCCACTTTTTTAGTTGTTTGGAGGAAGCCACGTTTGGAGGAAACCACTCTTCTTGTATTCAAACAATCATATTGTAGTACATAGATATTAAAATTTTTTGCGTGTTGTACGTCGAGAATAATCCAATAAATGTAATATAATAATTTTGACAATTTCCCAGTTGAAATAAATATATTTGCAATTTACAATTGAAATAAATCATATTGTAGCATTGGAAATTTTTGTAACATTGGTTCTGTCGATTTGTTGACGAGGTTAAGCTAATTTATATTGCTGTTTTTCTTAACAGAAAGGAAAGGAACAACTGCAAAAACCGAACCATGGAATTATTTATGTGGCTAAACAATATCCCTCATGGCAGCATGTTGCTCTCGTTACACTGAAGAAACTTTACGATGAAAATAATCAACAGTTTCCGGACAACAAGCAAATAATGAATGTTCTAAAAAGTGATGAATCTGTTAAAAAGCATATGAAAAAATTGATGCCATTTGTCCAACATGTTAAGGTGAGAAACAGACACATTTTGTAACAATAGTGAAATTGACACAACCAATTTCAAAGAAATTATTCGTTGAAAACAATAAGAAACTTTCTCAATTTGAAAATGTAACAGAGCGAAGCCTTGCAGAGTTGCGGAGGAGATGTTTACATTTTCAAGTTGAGAGAGTTTCGCTTTGTTTTTGGAGAGTAATCGCTTTGAAATTGGTGTGTTAATTTCACTATTGTTACAAAAGTTGCCTCTGTTGAGGTGAGATGCTTTCTAAATCATGGCTGTTTTGAGGCTGACTCAAGACTTAGTCAAGGCTGACTTCACCCAGCGGGGGGTAGGCTAACTTGAGGTTGAATCGAAATATTATTTCAAGCATTAATTGTTTAATTGATTCCCCATGGAATGAACTTTTACTCGAACTATTTTGCATATCTCCTTGAGTGTTTCTAGCTTTGGTTATCTGGAAAACTCGCAATCTCGAAAAAATGCTCATTTCCTTTGAGAGTTCGAGAAAGCGGAGTTCAACTGTAAATATAAGTTCAGGTCATAAGCTTGACTAAATTTATTTAGGCCATATGTTTATATCTTGTCCTAGACTAGTTATGATTTTGTAAACTGATTTTAATTCTAAAAGTTTGGTTTGTTGATCTTTTCCCTCCGGAAAGGGCCGTACTGCCTATTGCTAGACAACGTAAAACGCCACAATTTCAGGAGGTAAATGAGGCAAAACTTTATATTAATTTGAAATATTGTAACGCAAGTTAATCTTTCGAATTAAGTTGGTTTCTATAAAACTAGGATTTGCCTGTTACCGTAAATTCCGGTGTATAGGTTGACCTGTTATATAAGATGACCCCCCAAAATAGAGACCCAAACTTTTTAGTATTTTAGTATTTTAGCTTACAGCAACAAATAAAGCGTTTTGAAGGGTGTTTACCAGTTTCAGAAAGGATACTTTTGTGAATTCTTTTTACCCGTTGTATACGTCGAGTGCTCTTTTTGAAGCTGAATTTAAGATCTCAAAACCTGGACTTATACACCGGTATTTACGGTGATTGGAATATTTTATTGCTTGTTTTGCAGTGATCATGTTAACTTAGTTAGTTTCTTATTCTTATCCATTTTCGTGAGAAATAAAACACATGTGGGTCGGGTTTAGCCGTCATTTTTCATGACTCTGTGTTCAAGAAAGAAATGTTTACTTTTTGTAGAAAAATGTCGAAAGCGTTGGCTCTTCAGCTATGAATCTTACTGTTGATTTTGACGAAACTTCTGTCCTCATGGATAATTTACCATACTTGATAAAATCTATTGAGGTAAGTGTTTTAAATGATTTGCAATATGCACGAGTAAGGCTTTCATTAGTACAATAAGGTTTTTGAAGCCACTTATAAGAAACTTCTCAATTAAGGCTCAATTTCTCAAAAGAACAATATAAAAACAATGGCAGATATTTGTAAGCAATCTAAAATCTAAATCTAATCTAAATCTCAATCTCAATCTAAAAATCAGTTTCTTAAGTGCGGGACAGTGCTATTTTTGTCTTCAGGCTGAATTCTGATAGAAAACATGGAACATTTCCAAGGCCGTTTTAACTTTAAAACCGTTTTGACGGCGGCCAAAGGTATCCCAAGGCCGTTTTGACAAAATCTGTTTTGACTTTAATCTTTTTATTTTTATTTTCTTTTGACTGAAATTCATTCAGCGAAACGTTTATTATAACAAAAAACTTGCGAAGTATTCTTTTTCGAGAAACGCAAAGCTTGAGGCTTTTGCTGCAAAAAACGTTATCTTTTCTTGCCATATTTTAGCATGCTCCTCTAATTCCTTGCTCAATTATTAAACCGGTGCTCTCTTTTTTCACTGAAAAAATTAGAATGGCATTTTACTTTTCATTCTGGCAAAACGGAATGAAATTTCGAATATTTTAACTTTACGTGGTGACGTCATGCTTTTGTGATGTATATTTTGTCACTCTTTTGTGATGTATATTTTGTTGACTGGGCGTTTTGATACTTTTGGTCGCCATTTTTAGCGCAATGGTACAATACTTTTCGAACGAAAGTATATATATTTCACACGAAATTATGTAACATTTTGTTTAAGTGTGACATCAAGAAGATACTAATGTCAGTGTAACTCAACAACCTATCATTAGAACAGAAACATAGCATTATGGATACTAAGTTTGAAATTTTCAGTGAAATTTCAACTTTGAGTTCCCTGAAAACTATCTGGGAACAATATTCCCAGTTACCAATCTTGTGCGGTTGACATCAAGAAGATGATGTTAGACGGGGTTAGACGAGAAATGAAGAATATCTCAGGTTTTTTGTTGTTGAAATCTGTATTTAATGCTGTTTATAGCTTTATAACTTTATAGTTCATAGCTTTTTATCCGAAACGCGTTTATGTATATATGTACAACGCATTTTGAAATTAATATTCGTTTATTTTCTAGCTTGATAGCATCGACGTCAAATCGTCAACTGATGCCAACGAAAAAATTGCTGAAGAATGCGCACCTGGAAAGCCTTTCTCTGTTTTCCAAGCAAAGTAGGACAAAACTTACTTAATAATTTAATACAATATCTCAGATTAAATTTCAATGAATTTACCTGGAACTGGATTGTGATAATTTGACTAGTTTCTTTCTGTTAAAAGTCACTGAATTTCGCGGATGTTACTGGGTGGCCCAAAAAGACATCCCACATTTGCAAAGCTGCTATGGAGGAGCTTTATTTCTGATAAATTTATATTGCATGTAAAAGGTCTGAGTTAAAAAACTTAAAGTTTGATGCTTTTTTGCCAAAATCTACTAAGTAATCCCTTTGCTATACCGAAGAAAAGCCAATGTTATACCCCATTCACACTGTAAGTTAAACCAGCTCAAACTAATTCAGGTTATCGAATGCTGCATTCTAATTGGCGAATCCAACAGATCGAATGCATTTGATTGGTAGAAATTTAATCTTAATTAGATCAAGCTGGTTTAACTGTGTCGGTGTGAAAGCAGTATTAATTTTTCTCAAATCAATTCTTCTTGTGGCCTTCTCATGATGTAGTCTGTTCAGCAAAATGCAGCAGCAGAAACCCTCCATATTTTGTTTCATCGAGTATAACTCAATGATTAATGTGTAGATTTTAGCAAACAAAATACTAAACTTCAACTTGAAGCCTCTACGTAGCAGCCTTGCAAATCTGGTATATACAAATTTCAGTGTAGGTCACATCTTGGCCATAACTCACTGCAGACATACAATAATTAATAATTTATTAAATTAGATCATCATCGAATCACCACATTTTTATGTATGGCTAATTTAATGAAATTGAAATGTGGAATACTTGAATACTGGAATACTGTGATGGAACGTTGGAGACATTATATCGTATCATCATATCGTATAAGAGATTTTTTTGACACTATTCGAATCGTCCAATAATGAGATGGGATGACAAAATGATAGGATGACAATTTCATTCCTGTATTTTATTCTGGTACTACATACCATTCCACTATTCTCTTCCTGCATTCGACATTTTATTTTTCATATTGTTCTTAATAATAATTTTGCGATGCAAAATATTTTCTTCCTGCATTCGAAATTTAATTTTTCATACTGTTGTAAATAGATATTTTGCGATACATTTGATGTTGTCTCAAACCATGGGAATCCGGACGCGAAAATAGTATATTGCAGATAATTTCCTACCACATAAATTGAATTATTTTGTTGTCTCCTCGTTGTCTTAGAAAATTTCAACGAAAAGACAACGAAATGGTTCAGTTAAAGTGGTTGGAAATTATCTGCAACTAATATTGTATTTTGGCGTCCGAATTCCCATGCTCAGACTCATTTGTATAGCGAGCAGTTCATTGTCATTCACATTAAGTAGATTTAATATTATTCAAACAATGTGCGGAGTATGCCATCCGTGCTTGGTGCGTGTGGCACTCACTCAGAACAATACCTATTACCCGGTTTTTTCATTACTGATACCTCTTTGGGTCGAAGGGCTCGTATCATGTTCAAACATGTTGGGTTGAGCTCGTAAGTAAGTAAATAAGTAAGTATTTATTTGCCACTAAAAATATTTACAATGTTTCAAAAATAAATTAACGTTAAAATATTTACACAGTCAATAAAAAGTACAAAGGTAAATTCAAAGGGAACATTTTGAAATGTGTAGTAAGTATTTTGAAATGTGTAGTGATGTGTAGTGATGTTTTGAAATGTGTAGTGACACTTGTGGGATACCGTAGAGTGGCAGGGATAACATCAACAGATCGAGATGACCTTAATTCCGTGATGGTCCCCTGTATGCGTCTAGACAGTCAATGACTTGGTCTAATGTTTATTTATCTCATCTACGCCCTGATTTTGTTTTGTAATTTACCAGCTTGTTTATTTCACACTGCATAAACGAAACGGGTCATGCAAGAGATGTTTCAATTTTTCAATTTATTTCTTCATGGAATACATCTAAAGATACATCATGTTTGTATTCTATGCGACCCAAAATATGTCATTTTCAATCACGCAAACTGAACGGTTTTATCGCTTATTATGATTTTTTGAGTTGAGTTATTTGCTGGCTTTTTTGACGACTTCTCTCAAAAGGTATGTTTATAGTTTGTTTTAATTTTTTAATTCTAACTTTTTCCAACTTGTTTAATCTCGAGTTTTTTTAAACTTAATGTTGTTGGTATTGACTATTGACATTTTTTAGATTTGTAGTTGCTTCTTCTTCTGTGATTCAGTAATAAGATCCAATTTTTCGATAACGGAGCGGAGAATGTTTCAACTTCATGAAGCATACACTATGAACCTATAGATAGCCATCCTCTGCTCCCATGTGTCTGTGGACTTAAATTAAGGTTTTATACTTACCTGAATTCTCAGGAAGTTTATCGATTTGCAAATCTGTGAAAAGCTACTGATTATTTTTTTGGGACTTCCAGATTACTCAACTGAACTAATTATATTCTTATATCTTGACAGTTTTTTGTAGGGTGGGACCTAAAGGGTAAAAGTGGGACAAAATGGGTCATTTGAGTTTTTCCTTCCAAAAAAAGTTGCAAAGTGTCAACTGGTAGCCTTGTAACTTGTAGTTTTGTAACTTTTTCAATAATTAACATTTTCTTCATTCGATGAAACTGTCGATGACCCATTTGGCTCCACTCTGACCTATTTTTCCCCATCCTTCTTATTTATTAAAAATAGTTAAGACAACTCTGAATATTATATTTGTGTTATAAGTTAAAGGAAAGGAAAGCGCATTTATATTAAAGGAAAGCGCATTTCTTTATCTGAATGTAAAACGGTGAAAGGTTCTTGTAGAATATTTGTCTTGGGCTACACAAATCATGAAAATTATTATTTTGGGCTACACAAATCGTGAAAATATATTGATATTCAAGTTATTTTTCGTTGAACCGGCTCGTGTTTGAATCGTCTAAAACAAATAATTGTTTTCCCCGTTTCTCGTTGCGGAAACGTGTAAACATTTTCCTTGGTCAAGTGTGTTCCAATCTATCAAACTTCTTATCTTGAAAAGGTCTTACCTTTGATGCACGACTGATTTGTGTGCTAAACTACCTGTCTCATCAAAATATTGTGTCATATAAGAGGTGTAAAGAAAGCATTGATACCCACTGACTCTACACTACAAATTTTCATACTATTTTTGGAGAAATCGTTGAGAAATATATATACTAGACGTTTTTTATTGCAGCTCAAAAGTAAACAGAAAGACTGGTTAACAAAATGATAGTCTGCCGTATTTTGCTGGTTTTCTTGTTTTTGAAATCTACAATAATCAGCGGAAATAGACACCATTATCGAAAGCACAGAGTTTTAAATTCCATTTCAAATATTGCGGAAGACCGACCAGCGAAAAGAGGTAATTTTTGTTTTGTATTTTTGAAATTTTAATTTCAGTTTGTAATTTCTTACAATTTTAATTGCCAACTTGGTTCCCTGTGACAACAGGGGGAATTTTGTAAAACAAACGATTTCTGTTTGAAGCATTGTGATTTAAAAAATCTATTTCACACTCTTGAGTGCAATCAGTCGGATCAAAATAAACAGAGACAGCAAAACTGTATTTTCTTTGTTCATTGTGATTTTCTTGGCTGCATTGATGGTGTTCAAATCTGTTCATATCCCCAACAAATACAGTGACAAATCGCATTGTCATTCCCCCCTATTTCCAGGGATATTTCTTTACAAGGAAATGTCCTGGTACTTATCATGAAATTTTTATCACATGTTATGCCAATTCATTGTGCAGTTTTGAGCAATATTTTTATCATTTGAATTGCAATGGAATAATGTAACGTTTTATCTTTCAAAAAATCCAATTGAATTAGTCCTTTTCGGGAGTAAAAGCCGTTCTTCTTTGTTACAGCACTAGTCTCGTTTTTAACATTGATGAAATTCCCATGAAAGTACAAAAAACATTTATCCTCTCCGAAAATGTTTATAGGGACGCGAGATTTTACTTTTTCGCTTGAGCCAATCAGAATTCAGAAAAACAAGGTGGTTACCACCTTGACTGGTAACCATAAGCATACTAGAAGTGATTGACTGCGCTAACTTCCTCGCATCAATCAAATTGCAAGAACTTAAGATTGAGTGATTTGATTGGCTCACTAAACTTTTCTTTTGAAACGAGGCTGCGATGTACAATGTAGATCAATGGCAGTGTTTGCTGACGTGTCATATGTTTTGACGCATTCGATTATACCTCATTCACATTCCGAGAAAACCAGCTTAAATTTATCCATGCTATCCAATGCTGCATTCTGATTGGTGAATCCAACAGGTCGAATGCATTTGATTGGTAGAAATTTAATCTGGCTTAGATAATTCTGGTTTAACTGTGTCGGTTGGGAAACCGGTATTAAATAGATTTTGATTACAAGTTGATTCAATTCATTTATTTCCAGCAAAGCAATTCAATCCAGCAGCCACAAATCCACTTTTGTTGCCGGACAACCTCGTATTTCATACAATACCCCTGGTACCTTAGACTAGCTACACCAGTCCTTACTATTCCGCTTAGCTTCACAGAGCGACTGTTGTAGCCAGTCTACTGGTACCTGGCGGTTATGCGTTTTCATTGGCTTACGAGAAACAATAATCATGGAAAACAACATTTCACTGAATCTCGATAGATTCCAAATTCGAATATGAAAAACGATTAGCTAATGTAGAATTCGAAAAATGAATTCTTTTGATGCAGCATAAATTTACGAGTTTGCATAAATGTACGCAAAATTTGCAGGTAGGCACCAGGGGTTGGGGGTATTTCTTCTGAATGAAATAACTCTGGGTACGAGGTTGGGTACAGAAACCCTGATAATGAGATTGGGTAGTTTCAAATATATAAATGTTGAGAAATTAGTATTTTTTTTGCAATAGACCCAAAAAACATTTCAGCAAATAATGAAAACTTAGCTTTTTCTCACCGTGTGTTTTTCTTTTCCAGCTAATATAAATGCTTTACCTGGTCTTACCGCTCTCCTCTCGAGCAAAGAAAATGGCGTTGAATTTCAAGTCGGCGAATGCAAAGTAAAAGTTGCAATAGATGGCGAATGCAAGTTTACTGTCACCCCATCCAAAGATACATGCGGAGGGATGGTACCATTTGCAAGCATTCTGAAGAAACTTTTGCCGAAGAACAACCTCGGGGAGAATTCAAATACATTCATTCTTCCTGATAAGTTTGATTTGAAATTTTTGGAAATTGACAAATGCAAGAACACTATTGATATCAAAGCTGAAGCACGTGAATCATTGGATCTTATTCCTGGCAAGCTTTCCATGGAAGGTGCTTCTCTTGGCATGGTCATTAACTATCAAACTGGAACTGTCGATTGGGAACCTTTGCAGCTTGATATATCTGCTAAAGTGACCTTTAATGGTAAAAAGCTTCCCATTACGGTTAAGAAAAAGGCGAAAGATAAATTGGTTACATTTTCATTCAAAACAGATCAAATCACGATTCCGTCTATTTCTGGTATGTTTTCTACAAAAAATGAGATCAAACCAGAAGGGGCTGATGCGAATATTGTTTCCAAGGTCACAGGCATTGTGATAAAAAATCCAAAGATTTCAGGTGTCTATGATCCAAAAGGTTTCTTTGAAATTGTCGTATCCGGTGAACCCCAAGGCAACGTTTTTCATAGTTCTTCGTTTTATGTTCTTATTCAGAAGCCCGAAGACTCTAGTGTGAAATTGGCCGCTTTAGCTAAATTGAATCTTTTTTCTCCGGCTCAATTTTTGACTGATCTGACCGGGAAAGATCTCACCAAAATTCCATTGTTCAAGGAATTAAAGCTTAATTTTGCGTTCGCCGTTTCTACAGAAGATTTTGCTGTTATCAAGGATGAAACACTGGTGAAAGAAATTGGTAGTTTCATAAAGGGGGAAAAATCCTTGGAAAAAGGAGTGAAATTATACATTGACATTCCTTTGAAAGACACTTTTAAAAAGTTAGCACCTGATCTCAAGGTTGACGATTTTCCGGTTTCTCTGTTCGTCAAGGTTGTTATCGGTAAAAATGGTGTTACTTTTAAGTTTCCCGATGAATGGAAAACCGATCTGCTGAAGGTTCTCAAAGGACTGGCCCCGAAGCTAAAAGAATATTTGCCAAAATGGCTGCAATCTGATGGTCCACCATTGGTAACAGTCAAGGATTTCTCTTTTGATTACAAGACACTGGCTTTCGTAATAGACGTAGAGGCGAAAGGCCCCTTCAAGCTCGGCGATGTATTATCCATCAAGAATATTGCTCTCAAAGTCAGTCATAAAGAAAACAGCCCATACGAATTTTCATTTTCATCTTCCCAAACTCTGGTCGGAGACATAATCTTGACAACAAAGTTGTCAAAATCAGGAGAAAACAATTACGAATTTGTTGGGTCTATCAGTATGATTAGTACTGGGCAACTGATTAAAGCTCTTGGTGCCAAGTTCATCAGCGAAGAAACAATGACGAAGCTTGGTTTTTTGGATTTTGGAATGAGTGATGTAAAACTAACTGCAAAATTTGGCAACAAATTTTACATTAGGTGAGTTGTGGGAAGTTTCATAGAATAGAATTACTAAAAGATGGAAGCATGAAGTTTAAATAGAAGTTGCTGGTTTTTTGCAACGTTTTATCTTACTTAATCTATCGCAAGCCATGTATTATCATGAAATTATACCGGGTAGACTGGGTGGACTGAACAATGTTTGGTTAGTTTTAGAGCCAATGGTCCGATTTTTATGGTTGAAATTTTATCCTGCTGGTGAAAGGGAGGGCTGCAAAATCATTTTCTGTTTCTCCGACCAAGGAATGAATGAGAGAGAAAGTCTCTGGAAAGTAAAAGTCAGGCGTATTAACAGAGGATATCTTTTGTTGATATTTAAACAACCAACTGTCATGATGTGCAGATATAATTATGCGTTTAGTAAAGAAATGAATAGTTTATAAAACTTTAACCAGAGGAAAGTTTTCGAACTTTTGCCAAGAAACATACGTATACTTTTCTTGTAATCTAATAAATGTAATAGGGTATATTTTTATGAGAACACTATTAATCTTACAGTTTATCTGGAAAGGCAATATTATTTGGTTGGAATGACGTTACGGTGGAAGGGATTCTTTACCATGATGCTGGCGTCCCAGTCATGGCTCTTGGAGTAGTGATAGAAAAAGTGCGACTTGATGAAATTGTCGAAAAGCTTTTCAAGAAGAAACTAGCAGGCATTACATGGTTGACAGAGCTTACTGTTGGTAAGTTATACTTATTTTTGTTGATAATTATGTTGGTGCCATTGAAAAAAATTGTCATGACTTTTTGCACATAAAAATGCTTTACGAAATATTGTGAAACTATTTGACTGGTCATACTGATCTAAGTGTCTGCATGTTTAAATATATCGGGGGAAACAGAAAAAATGCTTGATCGCTCGCTTGAAAAATTACCAATTTTTTATCTTGTTACAAAAATCACCAAGGTTTGAGTTTAAATGGGCAGACACTCGTATCACGTAATAGGGTGTATATTTTAATCGGGGACGTAGCCAATGGGGATTGTGGTGGTGTTACACCCAAATCATTTTCAAAAAAATCGATTAAAATTAACATATTCGGGCAAAATTGTATAGAACGATGGCTATTGTATACTAAAACAATAGAATATTTAAAGAAAATAATTGTAAAAATTCGGGCAGTTTCTAAACCAATATAGCACATCTCCAAAAGTAGGTACCTCGCAATGCCCCAGAAGGCAATCGGGGTAATTAATCATCTGTCTTTTTCTTCGTCAGTGTTGACTATCAGTTCAAAAGATGTAGGTGCTGATGCGAAAGAACTTAAATTTGCGAATCCTGCGCTTCAAGCTGTTGGAATTAAAAAAGGTATGAGATCTGAACCTATTGCTTTCTATTGTTTGAATTACGTTTTCTTGTTTGTTTGTTTATTTCACTGTTTGTTTGTTTGTTTGTTTGTTTGTTTGTTTGAACGGCTTCAAAACAGTCTAGAACTTTATCGATTGTGAAACTTTTAACTCTAATTTTGTTTTGGTGAACTCATGCTATGGTTTATATTATCTGTTTGTATTACATACCGGGTGACCCAAAAAATCTCCTTTTGCAGTGCTGTAGCTTGATATCCACGAAGCTAAAAATATCAAAACGACGCCAAAAAAACAAACTTAAGAGTTTGGAATATTATTCAGCCATCGGACACCTTGATCATGTTTACCTGTCCAAACCTTTAAATATCAAAACTGCCCTAATGCGCGAGCTTTCAAGTTAATTTGAGGAAAAACATCATTTATTTTCAATCCAGGTTTTGATAGCCTACGCTTGCTTTTATGGGACTTTTTTTGAGTTAAAAATGTGAAAAAATTCACTGTTGAAACTTCTCTAGTCAGTAATGGAGCCAGCATTTTGCTTTAATGTCAAAACTTGGACTGGAAAAGAATGATGTTCCTTTAAATTGACTTGAAAGCTCACGCAGGGGCGAAACTGAAAATATTTTTGGGGGGTACAACTTCACAATTTGCCAACAAAAATTTCGTTTGTGCCGACAGATAAAGTATTGGGGGTACAACGCTGTAGCTCGATATCCACGTACCCCGTACCCCCCTATGGGGACGCCCCTGAGCTCACGGATGAGGCTTATTCTAAGTTCCAACTTTGAACATGTAAACGCGATTGCAAATAATGACTGGATGATATCTCAAACTCTAAATTTGCCCACCCTTGGCTTCGGACATCGCTTGAGTTCGGACATCGAATTTGAGATTACTAGCCTCACGGATTTCGAGCTTCAGGTCTGCAAACTGAGATATATTATTTTGGGTCACCCAGTATTTTTTGGGTCAGCCAGTATTATATATCTTTGCTCCTGACTGTTCTAACTTAACATAACTTAACTTTCTTGCTCGATAGAAATTCAGTAAATATTCTTGTAAATATTCTTTTTAAGTATTCAAATTGTGAGACAACTTTTGCCTAAGGATTTGAATGATTATTTCAGGAGTGCTCTTCAAAGCTGTAGCAGCTATGCCCACTGACTGCAAGGGGGACAAATTATGTGAAATGAGTAAAGATGTGACGAAGGGTGAAAAGAAAGCACGGTCATTAACGATTGAAGGACAAATTACTACCAGTGACGTAGAACTGAAGGGAACCTATGAGGGGGGTTGGAGTCTTGGAGAGAATTTTAAAATACCTTCTATTAAGCTGGTGTTGAAGATTGGATTAGAGACGAAAGTTTATTTCGAGGTTACTGTGGAAATCAAGGAACCAGCACTTACATTAAAAGGTGAAGTATACTCGGTCATTTATTACTTTTATAATTATATTTCATAGTTTATAGGTTTTTTAATTTGGAGTAGTCGTACAAGTGCAATAATTATTACAAAGATTTTATATAATTAATAAGATGTAATGAAAAAGATCACAGTTGGGCCTGGACCAAACGTGGCTTTAAGTCCCGCTGAATAAGAAATTTGAAATTGACGTCACTGTAGACTTTTGACTTAGAGCAACATTAGACTTTAGACTTAAAGCTACGTTAGACTTAGAACAACGTTAGACTTTAGACATAGAGCAACGTTAGATTTTAGACTTGGACTTGGAGTAACTTTAGACTTGAAGCAGCGTTAGACTTTAGATTTAGGGCAACTTCAGACTTTAGACATAGAGCAACGTTCGACTTAGTAATGTACGGCAAGCAAACAGGAACAACGTTGAACAATTTTGTCGTCTTATCCGACGCGAACGAGCGCATCAATTTCGAACTTCAAATTTGCACGTGCTAATAAAAGACAATAGTTCGTGTTGTTATCGTGTTTATCATATTTTTACTTCAGTTTTAATTGATTTCTATTTTAATATGTTGCTTTATCTTTGCATAATATTTATCTTTGTTATTTGCAAATACTTGAAGTGAAAGTATTTTTTAAATACGTTTCTTTATTTTCAGGCACGATTGGGATCGGTGGCACAGGCTCTTTGGAGTTGTCTGCTAAAATGGATGGCATTTGGGAGGAAGCATTTTCAATAAAATACCTTTCTTTTGGAAATATAGCATTCAGTATTGGAATTTTGCCTGGAGTGGCAGTTACAGATTTTGGTAGGTTATGCTTCACATAATATATTTTTTGAAAATTTGAAAGTTATTTAAAACATTAGTGGATATTTTTAAATGATAGTACAGGATTTCATGTTTCCGAAAGATTTGAATTATGTCTTGGTATTTTAAATTAAATTATTACACATTGGGGGCATCCATAAAGTATGTACGTACGTACTGAGAGGGAGGGGGTAATTTGAAAGCGCCCATCTATTGTTATTTTCAGCTATTTATATTGTTCTTTTGCGTACAAGGGAGGAAGGGGGTGAAAAAGTATCAAATAACTGTGTACGTACTTTATAGATGCCTTCCCCCATCCCGTATGGCAACAAGGACGTTTTTTTATTTCGATCAATACTTTTTTTGGCTTGCCGGTTTAACTTCTTTAGTTTATTATCATTTAGTTTAATGTAAGAATTTTATAATGAGTTCCCTTGTAAAAAATCTTTTTAAGGGTGATCCAAACAAAGTATCTCTGTTTGCAGGGCTGCAGTTCGAAATCCTCGAATTTTTAAACGTCAAGCTGAACAAAAAACAAAGTCCGAACGGCAAACTTAGAGTTTGGAATATCAGCCAGTCTTCTGCGACCACATTTACCTGTCCACATTTGCCTATTTAAAATTGAAATTACCCTAATCTAGGAGCTTTTAAGTTGATTTGAAGAAACATCATTTAGTTCAAGTCCATGCTTTGACATTAAAACGATATTCTTGCTTCAATGGCGACTAGGGAGTTTAAAATTTGTTCAGAATCATTCATGTTGTTTTAATGTCAAAACGTAGACTGGAAATGAGTAGCATTCCTTGCATTTGAGTTAAAAGATCATGAATGAGGGTAATTTTAATTTCTAGCTTTTGTCAGGTTAACATAGTCGCAGATTACTAGATGATATCCCAAACTCAAAGTTTGCCCTTGGGCATAGTTTTTAGTACAATTGGAAATTTGTAGCCTCATGGATTTCAAGCTACAGCCCTGCAACTTAATTGCGAATGTTCCTCGAATTTTTGTTTTTATTTTCGCCAAAATATTCACCCGAGTGGCATATCAATGGGGGTTTGACACTCTCAAACTTTTCCCTCAGCAGCGACACCCCTGCATTTTGCTAGTTATTTATTTCACACATTTTAAGTTTTTTACTCGTTTTGTTAATTTCTTTCATTCAGCCTTCGAAGCAGAATTAAGACTTGGTGCCGTTGCTTCTGCTCCTAAACCAAGTGAAGAAAGTAAACGAGGCAAACCGGCAGATAACCAAATAGTATCAAAAGCATCTCTTGGTATTAACATGGTGAAGCCTACGAATAATTATTTTTATGCCGAAGTTAACACGTTTTCAATTGGAGGGATCGTGAAGGCATTTGGCTTGGGTATTAAACTTCCGAAGGCACTTATGGAAACTGGTTTTCCCGATGGAGTTGTTGTTTCATTTACGATGTCACCGTCAGGTAATCTTTTTTGCAAGTTACTTAAAATACGATTTCAGCACACCATGCAATTAATGAAAGGGGTTTGGTCCAAATTGTCAGTTTGCTGGATAGAACTTTTTCAACCTTTTCATAACCGGAGTTATGGCTAATAAACAGACAAATCCTAATTGTAAGCCTCAATTTTGTAGGACTCAATTTTGCAGGACTCAATTAGATCTTTTCAGAAATAGAACCTGGTCTCGAGGCTATTTCTGTATTTCCACTGGTTTTTCTTGCCTTTTTCTCTCCCAAAGGACCCAAAAGACATCAAAGTTTAAAATTGTTCGTATCAAGGGAATTGCATCAGTGTTGAAAACAAAGCTAGTCCTGTAGAACAATAGAACGACTTTTATTTCCGAAATAGTCTATTGAAAAGACAAACTTACATTACAATTTTTGAAGTGAGTTCAAGATTCTCGCCACGCACGCCTGTCTCCTGGAAATATTACGTTTTACATTGTTTGTCAATGAGTCACGTGGCCTTTTCCTAGGTAAAAGGGATAAACGTAGAGGCTGAGAAACTCGCAAATTAATCAACCCTTTCACCCCGGGAAAGGCCATATGGCCTAGTGATAATCAACGTCAAAGTTAAGATTTTCAGGAGGTAAATGCAGGCAGAACTTAAGATTAATTTCATATATTTTAACGTTAGTTTATCTTTTGAATTAAGTTGGTTTGCATGTGGTTCCCCCTACAAAATAAAACTCACATAGGATTGGAAATTGGAAATAAATCTGGGCATGAAAGGGTTAATGTGCACTCTCACAGTGTTTCTTCGCATAGGCCTTGCAATATGATTGATATTAGTTCATATTTCTCTGCACAGTTTTTCGTTCCGTAAAAGGGAAAGCACGTTTTTATTATAATCAGTGTCGTCATCATTATCATCATGCAAAACCTTGTAAAAAAAATAATCAATACATAAAATTTGAATACAAAACTGTTATTAATAATATTATGATAAATATATTTGTGAATAATAGGGCAACGAATGATAATATTAAATAAATCTAAATGCCTTAAATCGTAGTTTAAACCTTAAATCATAGTTTAAGGTATTTAAAGTTTAAAGTTTAAAGTTCATACTTTGTTATAAATATGTTTTTATACTTCCAGGAAAAGAGCTGCCTGCCTTGAAGAAGAAGATTCCTAATGGGTTTAGCTTTCAAGGAAAGATCAATATTCTTGGATATGATTTATCGGTTGATTGCAAAATTGCATACAACCCTGTGAAATTTTCTCTTCTCGTTGAAATGTCTCCAATCAAAATCGGAAAGGGTCTGATTGCATTGCAGCGATCGGCGAAGGAGGCCGACAAAGGTCCGTTGTTCCAGGCATCAATTGCTGCATCTGGTGTTAAAATCAAAATAAAGGCTCACATCACAGTTTTGGGCATCTCAGCAGGTGCAAGCATCGATGTTTCTGATGATGGTTTTGAATTTTCACTAAGTGGAAACTTGTTCGATGTTGTTCGTGCAGATGTGACCGTGAAGAGCAAATACAAAGATATAAAAACAGCGTCATTCGAGGTTTGCTAGGCTTTTTAATTGCTATTTTAAAACTATTACGTAATGTTTACCGTTAATTAGAGCAAGTCTGAGCCTTTTTACGTGAGACTTCAGAGGCGAATTTTGTAACAATGGTGAAATTAACAGACTGGTTTCAAAGCGATTATCCCATGAGAACGAAGCGAAACTCTCTCAACTGGAAAATGAAAACATCTCCTCCGCAACATCTCTCCTCCGCAACATTGTTTGTTTGCGTTTTCCAGTTTAGAGAATTTCGTTTCGTTCTTGTGGAATAATCGCTTTGAAACCAGTGTGTTAATTTTACCATTGTCACAAAATTTTCCTCTGTCACTTGAGCCTCGATACAAAATTCGATGTCTGATTGCATTGCATGCAGCGATAGCTACTAAATATAATGCCGGAATGAGCTCTATGTCCACTCTACTTGTCAGAGATAGTGTCGTTTTTACATGATGTGAGGATAATATGAAACTCGTGACGGCATAAATGTTTTGTGCTTTCATGAAACCTTAGAAAGAAACTATAAATATCTTTATTTTTATTTTTGTGTGTTGGGGTACAGCAAGGCCCCGCATTCCCGCATTTAAGTAACTGAATTCTTAACATGGGTCAAAAACTTTCTTAAATTCGGGGGCATTACTGTATTTTATCGAGCATTGGCATCAGTTTCTTTCTTAATATAAACACATAAATATTATATTCATGAACATAAATATTATATTCACGGCTTTACAATATGTTGTTACAGCACAAATTATTTGTAAATGCTTTAAAGATTTAAATGAAAAATTGCTGAAATACTTTATTTTCAGCTAAGTTGCGTTTTTATCCCGGAGGTGGAGAGTATGCGAATATGCGAACCCCAGTTTTTGGGTGTAGTTTCTGACATTTCCCAAGTTTTAAGTATCTTTTTCATACAATTTAAAAAATTTGTTTTGGTTGCGCAATTAAAAAATGTTTGAGCAGGGCTCTGTATTCTCAATTGCATATCCTCACCTTTCCCTCATTGAAGTTACTTCTCCCCTTATCTTCATCAGTTGTATGAGATTTGTTGATTCCAAACAGGTTTCGGCTTGCATAAAAACAGGACCAGAGGAGATTCATAAAGAGGTCACAGGTACCCTTTCAGAGGCTGGAAAAGAGGCCACTGAAACAATGACAGCGGCAAGAGAAAAAGCTGCTGGAATTGGAAACTTGTATTTGAAATCACAGAAAGGAGTTTCAAAGTTAGACGGCGAGATCAAAGATTTTCAAAATAAATTACGAAAGAAAGGAGACAGTGTCAAGGAAGCAAAACGAATTCTTCATGAAAAATGCCTCGATGAATGCTCGACTGGTAACGATGTTTTTTATTTTAAAAGTTTTTCAATGTAATCATTCATTTCATAAATTTACGATTTGGTTTGTTTTTATTTCCATTTGAAATCAAGAAGAAAATAGCACTTCAGATGATGTTGAATTAATCTTTTTAATGAGCGAGAGTACCTACTAATTTTAAGGGGCTTATTTACCTAGTGCCCAGAAATCAATTGATGGAAAAGGGAGCTCTTAATCAAGTCAAGGGGGGCGCTTAATCAAGGGAGGCGTTTAATAAAGGAAGGCGCTGGATTACGAGAGGCGCTTTTTGTAAATTTGTTACACTGAAAAGAAGTATGTACAGTAAGAAATCGCCAATGCGAAACCGGTTTTTGAAAATTAGCCTGTCTGGTTTCTTAATATTTTGGCAAGTTAGATAGAGTTGTACTGCAAATAATGTGAGAGAAAAGTCATATCAATACTCCTCTATTATCTGAAATTATTGCCATCATCTGACTTCGCTCTTTCAATAGTTTTCAAAAATAATTTATAAATTTTTACCAAACAATTTCTTCAAAAGTGTATCCCTATTGGCGGGTTTTTACTGTACGCGAATAAAGATAATTCTTAGATTTAAACATCAAGTTCATGACCCTTTTGATCTCTTTTGATTTGAAATCTCAACAATAAAAATTTACAATATAGTTAAAATTTTAAATTAAAATTTTAAAATATCAAAAGCATTAAGAATAAATAAAGAGGTACAATTTTTAAAATACCACAGACCCCTAACTAAAGGGGCAGGGATAACATCAGAAAGGTCGAGGTGACCTAACTTCCGTGATGGTCCCTTTTAGGGGTGTGTAAAAAATAAATAGAAAATAACACATTGCTCCATTCTTTCTTTTGTCGGAAGCCAGTTGCGTTTCTGAAACTCTTTAGCACTCAGGTGAGCTGTATTTTTCATATCTAAATATTTAAGCAAAAACAGATACATTTATTTTGGGCCGTCTGATCATGAGTGAATTGTTGAGCGACACTTCGATGTCATCCTGACATCATTTTTAAGCTATCTGATTGAAGACAAATTGACTGTGTAGACAGAAAGATTGAAACAAAAGCGATAATAAGTACAAAAACGCGAACTTGAAAGGAGCGCGAAAATTGTAAATTATTTTGGCGCGTAAATCTTTGCGCCATACGAAGAAAAATATTTTGCGGGAATTGAATCCGACTGTTTGCTCAAAAGTTTGAACTTTTAATTGGAATCTTACCTCACACATCTTTCTGAAAGTAGTCAGAAGTTTTACTTCAAAGCACTTGAGAACCTCCGCTAGAGAAGTAGGTATAAAATTTCGATGTAAGGAAGGAAGGAATTTAAAGGACTTTGGGCCCTTTCATGCTCCGAGGTATTTTCAATTAACAGGAAAACCAGACTAATTCAAAGGAAAAATGTGCGTTATGTTGTTTTGCTGTGGGCTATATGACTCTTTACGGGAGGGTTAACGCGTGCTTGTTTATTTATTCCCTGCTATTTTTAATTATGTCTTCTTAAAGCAGCAAAATGGGCGAGACAGAAATATTTTTTTTTGTCAAAATGGTTGATATTACAATTTGACGCATATTTATCTCTACTGCTGTTTAAAATTTTCTTTTTGAATTTTTAATATTACTATTTTTGCAGATTTTAATTACATATTATAATTGGTCAGAAATTTGAATATTTATTTGTGACTTTTTTGCACGAAGATCGAATAATAATATAAAAATGAAACAAAACTTTCTTGTTTTTAGAGTGTATCGGCGGCCCAGACTGGGATCCAAAGTGTCTTGAAATAGATGATGGAATTTTTGCTGGATGTGTTGTGTGGAATGACTGCAAATTTAAAGTACCAGACTACGTTTGCTTGGCAAAATGCAAAGGAAAGAAGACTCTAGGAAAGTTGAAAGCTAAAGGAAAACAACTTGCTTTGGACGTAAGATATTTGTGCTTTTTCATTCTTTAGTCTTTAGCGATAGTGCGCTGTTCTAATTTCAATGAACACAGTATCTGTTTTTTTTAGTACTGCTTTTAAACTGTTTTTTTATACTTATCGTCGTCCTATCGTCGTCAACAATTTGTGACAGATACGTGTTAATTGTTTTCAAGGGGAATGGAGAACAGTTGAACAGACAAAGAGCGATTTTGTAAAACAAAAGATTGCAGTTTCAAACATAAGGTCTAAAAATCAAATCAAATAAAACTTTATGATCCAGGACCTTTTTTAAGGGACTCTTAGTCGGGGGAGCTGTTGTTCTGATGAAAAAGGGAAAATAGCCTATTGTTGAAAACAAAGGAATGTAACTGGGTTATATTAACAAAGGCCATGATATGATCTTGTTTATCATAGCCAGTTTAGCTGCGTTAAAATTGTGAAATCTATTCTTTACAGTGACCAATCGCATTGCCGTGTACATAACTGAACTTTTTGTTTAGCAGAATGAATATCGAACTGCCAAGGGGATGAAAATGTGTTCGAGATAGCAATTCTTTGAGATAACAAAGGCTAAGCCAACACTGAAAGCTATCAAGGGATGTTCACTTGTAGCTAGAATCCAAAATTTGGGTTTGAAGACATTTGGCATAAGAAATATGGGGTACTTCCATAAATAAACTATTATTTTGTGCTAGATAAGAGAACTGAGTGGATAATCAATTTATTGAAACAAACGAAACGGAAAATGATTGAATTACTATTGATTGACATGTTGCTTACGCAACTTGTCAATCGCAACTACGCAACTGACGAACGTCTTTAATATTTTCGATATACTTTCCGAAAGTAATTTGATGCTTCTTGGTTTTCAAGCATTCTGACTGTCATTTTGTTGATTAAAAATTTTATGTTTTAATTTTTTTGTGTGCAGGCTCTTCTCAAAGTACTAGAAGGAATTAAAAAATTGTTCAACATCGGAAAATCATTTTTCAAGAAATCTCAAAAACTTTTGAATGTAGCAAAGGAGACACTGCAAGAAGCTGGAGAGAAACTAAAAGCAGGATTGGACGCTGCGAAGGCTATTGCATCAACTGCCGTTCAAAACATTGTGCAAATACACTCTATGTGTTTTGAATCTGGGCTGGACGAGGCGGCAAAAGCATGCGTTGGGTTAAAAATCAACGTGACATTTTTCAAAACAAAGAAAGTGGAATTCGACACACAAGGCTGCCTGGATGTGAGTTTTGCAAAGCAGATTGCACAGGCCATATCTGATCAGCTTTACCCCGGCATAAAAGCGTTGAAGGGAGGTATAAATAGTCTCAAATCGAAATTCGGATTGATCGAGAAAGAAAAGGACAATTTAGAGGAAACTGCAGATGAGGCTGACGATGCTTGCAATGGTGATGATGATGACTGCGCGAAATCTCGGAGTGTCATATGGACTGAGGAGGAGCAATATTACAGAAAACTAGCGTATGAGCAGTTGCCTAGATTTGTTCTAAGGGATGATTCTACGCTTCGTCTTTTTGAGCGAAATACAGCATCGATGAAAGCTGCAGCTGATGATGCCATGGCTAAAGCTGTCATCCCTAACACAAAGGCTTTTGTTAACATTTCAGAAGATAATGAGACTATGACAGGTGAGTGAAAATAATTCCCGTTTTTTTATCGTTTCATTTTGTGCTTTTATCCATTTACTTCCAGATTTATTCGTGGTGAACTGGCACATTTCATGTAAGTTTTAGTTTGAAGGAGGTACCACATACGAACCAATTTAATTCAAAAAATAAACTTACATTGAAATATCTAAAATTATTACAAGGTTCTGACAGTTCTATCCGCATGTACCTCCTGAGAATATGAAATTTAAGTTGTTAATCAATGGGCCATATGGCTTTCCCGGGGGAGAGGGTTATGGATGTTTAATGTTTCTATTACCTTTATTTACTTTTAGAATTATCCAATACGCTATCGTTTGACCATACTGAACCAACACAGATGCCCATATCCCCTCTCCCCTAATTTTCGCCCGAATTCTTATTGGAGTGGCTGACGTTTTTGGAAGGGGTGGATGTGACATTCCACATAGTTTCATGAGACGTAAAACTGGTAGGTTTTCTGTTAGACTACGTAATGGCAGTTTGCAAAAATAAACTAGCTCAGACTTGCAAAAGTATTGCCGCTTCCTGAATAATCAGATGTAGTAAGCAACACCAAGGGCATGAGAAAATAGGTTTTAAAATATGACAATCAGTGTACCAGAATGCATGTTAATCTTTCCCACCTCAAGCTTACTCTTCTGCCATTCTTAGTTATGGCATTTCAGTTTTCTTTTTTAGATGCAACCGATCAAAGTGCGTGTGAAAAGTTTTCAAAAAGTGCTAATCAATTTGAAAACATCACAAGAGGGCTGGTAGGCCTAGTTGATTCCCACGAGATCCAGCATGGGAGATTTCATGAAGTTTTGAAGTTGAAGAGAGCTAGAATTCATCGGTTGGCAGTAGGAATCCGCTCTGAATGTGAGTGTGTATTTACGATTATTAGATTGCCTTTTTTTGTTTTGGGATAATAGCATGTTTATTTGAGGTGATTGCTCTTTTCTCGTCTTCAATTTTTGTGCCAGAAATTTATAAATAATGAAATGCCATAAATTGGCACTTCAAATTTGAACATCTCAAGAACTATAGCTCGTATTAAGAAAATAAAAATAGATTTGGAGTCAGCGATCCTAAGTGGAAAAAATATTATACGCTACATGGAAAATATCGTTTTTCGTGTCATTTCCTCTTTAAGAAGAAAATATTATTAATTTTTGGCACAGATTTTATATGTATTTATTTTTTAGGCCTTTATTTTGGATGTTCAAAAGAGAATCTTCATAATGCTTTGTTCTACGTACGCAAGACAACGAAAGGTAATTGTTTGTACATTGTTGAAGGACAGTAATGGGTTAAAGCAGGATAAAACAGGTTTAGTTGAAACAATTGTTTTGATTTTATTACATAATTTCCTGAATTTGCTCCCAATTAATTTACCATGGGTTCAAGGAATCTGCAACCTTATTCATGGGTTCAAGGCGTTGTAGTGCTTGTTTTTATTCCCGTTTTTCAGCTGTCACTCTTGTTTTCCCTTTTCGCTGTTGATTTTCGGTCATCTTTATATTTATCATAAAACGAGGCTGTCTTGTTTTGTAGAAAAAACACTGGTATGAGAGCTGACGTGTTTTTAAATTCCCGCCAATTTTTAACAAGACCCAGACTGAGACTGCGCCCTGACACAAAAAAGGATCTCTGAAGATCGGCGCGCATGCTCAAACAAATGTCACCTTTGCTATGAGAACAAACACTAGGCCCAGTTCATACGCCGAATTACTGCCGCAGCGAATTAAATTCATGAGCTTGAAAAAGTTTAAGTGTCAATTAAATGCGG